>JAQZBX010099178.1:0-11521 GCA_029593785.1 Cabassous unicinctus
TGGCTAAATTTCCCAAGTCTTAACAACCTTAAGACATATATATATCCAAGAAACAAAATGTAATCCAAAAAGAATAAATCCTAGTAGACTTAATAGACATACTAATCAAATTGCCAAATTCCAAAGATAAGAAGAGAACTCTGAAAGAAGCAAGAGAAAATTGGTTCATCACAAATTCTCATCAGTAACCAAGGAGGAAGTAGTCAGTTGTATGATATATTTCAGGAATGGAAAAAGAAAAAGTGCTAGGCAAAAATTCTATATCCTGCAAAACTGTACTTCAAAAATGAGGGACAGTTTAATTATTTACAGTTAAACAAAAAACTGAGATAGTATGTGAACAAGAACTGTGTCCTACAAAAAATACTAAAGTGTTATCTGCAAATTGAAAGGAAAAGCAGGAGATAGTGACTTGGAGTAATGTGAAGAAATGAAGGATATCAATAAGGGACACTAATATTGTAAAAAAAAAAAAAGTCAATAAAAATATGACATATAAAAAACAAAAGACAAAATGACTGAACTATATACTATTGTTACAGTAATAACACATAATGTTAATGGACTAAACTTCCAAACAATGGCACAGATTAGCAGAATGGATAACAAAGCATGGTCCCACTATATGTTGTTTATAAGGGCCCTAATTTAGACTCAAAGACACAAACCTTTGGAAAAATATATTCCTTGCAAATAGTAACCAAAAAAGAGCTGTGTTAGTTTTACTAATAGCATGCCAAATCGACATAGAATTCAATGTTGTCATAAGATACAAAGAATGACACCATATATTAATAAAACAGGCAATCCATCATGAAGAAAGGACAAACATAAATGTTAATGTATTCAATCATGGTGCCCCAAAATACAAGAGGGAAATACTGGCTAAACTGAAGGGATAAATAGTCTTCTCTAAAATAAGAGTTGGAGACCTCAGTACACCACTCTCATCAATAGATGGAATATCTTGACAGAGGAAAAATAAGGAAACAAAGATCCTGAATAATGTGGTAAATAAATTAGATCTTACAAACATATACAGAACACTGTACCCCAAAAGAGCAGGATATTCATTCTGCTCATTTTCAATGGATAATTTCCAGGTTAGATCACAAGTTGCATCAGAAAACAAATTTTAATAAATATAAAAAGATGGAAATTATACAAATCCTCTTCCCTGATCATAATGGATTGAAGCTGGAAATGAAATGAAAAATTCACAAATATATGGAGGTTAAGCAGCACACTTAATCAGTGGGAAAAAGGACACTTTACTAGACTGAAAAGAAGAAAAGAGATAAAATGCAAATAAAATCAGAAAAGTAGGGGGGGCATTACTACTGACCCCACAGAAATAAAAAGGATCATAAGGTAATAAAATAATTAATGTATGTCAACAATGGTGAACCTACAGGAAATGAACAAATTCCTAGAAACACCTGAACAACCTACAATGACTGTTTTCTTTAAAACATATTTTCTATTTTTTTTAAAGGTATTGAGATTACATAAATGCCACACAAAAATGCAGGGGATTCCCATATTGCTATGCTCCCTAATGACTCTTGACGAAACCTGAGCAGACCAAGTACAAAGTAGTAAAGAGATTGAATCACAAAATACCTCACAAAAAAGGAAAGCCCAGGATGAAAATGTACAAGGACCTAGATAATCAATGCACTGCTGGAAAATCATGTTAGGAGATGAATTTTTAAATAAGTTAAAAATCCCAAACATATGGTACTAAAAGATTGTAACAACATCATTTTACTTCATGTATAATAAATAATATTAATAGTATAAAATATGTAATAACACAATAAAATAGTGTTAAATTTTATCTATCATGAAAAATGAAAATTCATACCAAGTTGGCTGTACAATCATATTTTATGGGAACAATTCATTCTTGTTACAGCAAAAATATCCTAATGACATCAATTTATTATTTACTTTTACCTGAAAATACAATTCCTGAAAAAAAATTTGCTGTATCTTGTCAAGCCCTCAATAGTAATGCATGTGACTATGAAACTTATTCTTCAAAAAGTGCAACTTAGAGGTGACCGTGGGTTCTGAGGGGAAGGGAGAGGGAAGAATGGATATAACATGGAGCATTTTTAGGGCATTAGAATTGTTCTGTAGGATCTTGCAATGGCATACACAGACTATTATGCTTTTAGTTAGAACCTATAAAAGGTGTATGGTACAGAAACTGAACAATAATGTAAACCTTTTACCATGGTTCATGGCAAAGCTTCATAATGTTCCTTAATTGTAACTAATGTACTATACTCATGTAAGATGTTACTAACAGGGGAAAATATGAGAGGGGGAGGTGGTGGGGTGTATGGGAATCCCCTATATTTTCTATAAGATTTTCTGTAACCTAAAGCTCCTTTGAAGATACAGAGAAAAAAAAAAAAGATAGTGGGGTCATATAGAGAAGAAATTGTCACTGTACGTAAATGATAAAACATACAGGGATGAAAGATGCAAAGCAAAAAATTGTTTATTTAATATTTTTATTATATTTATTATTTATTAATTTATTTTCGGGGGCTTTGTTTTCAGGGAGGTTTTGGATTGCAGAAGAGTCACATCTGTGGTGGGGAGGAACACTGATGTGGGGTGTCAGGGGTGGGGGGAAGTGTGGGGAGAAGTACAACTTGGGCATGCCTCTATGGAATATGAATGTGTTCAAGTGGTCGTAGTATCTTCTCTAGGTAGGTGTATACCCACACAGTAACTGTAAGAATATTGAATTTACATGCTGAGGAGTCCTGTTACATTCTCTAATAGAAGGGCAAGTATTCCTAGATTACATAGACAGTGCCTAGCAAAGGAGGACAAATACACCAGGCCCTTGATATTAATGCTTGTACTTATGAACCTTGTTCTTGTGAATTTAAAACTTAGCATAGTAGTATATATTGCATAAGAGTTACCGCCTGAAACTCTCCTTGTTGCTCAAATGAGTTACCTCTCACTAAGCCAAACTCAGCATGTATACTCACTACTCTCTACTCTCCCGCCCCCATGTGGGACGTTAAATCCCAGGGATGAGCACTCTGGCACTGAGGGATTATTACCAAGCCCAAATAACAATGCATTTTGAAGAATAACTAGACCAAAAAGGGGAAATGTTAAATACAAATAATTTTCATGGCTTAGAGATTTCAAAGTGGGTCAGGAATTCATTCCAGAGGTTTCACTTATGAATGTCTTAGGATGATATCGCTTACTGCTGCAGTAAACTGTGGCTCAAGCAAGGGGTCTCCTGAGGGCTCTCGAGACATCTGGACACTATAGGTAGTATATGGAACCCCAGGAATTTGGCATGCTGCCAGTGGGCCTTATCTTGGTATATGTGATATTCTATCACCCCAATGTCTTGGAGCTGGACTCATTTATAATTATCCTACACATGGTTCTTATGTCCCATTTATTTGAAACTATAATTAGCACTATACCCATTAAATATATGCCCCAGAGAGTTAACTCTTCTGGATTTCTATATGACAATTGAGGCCTGAATCTCAGAGTGGTTGCAGCCAACACCTACTCTCTTGTTCATTGAACACATCTAGGCATCTAACAAAGGGATGATGATGGAAACCATAATGATGGTAAACCATAATGATGGAAAATGCCCATTCCAAAAACAGAGAGTATCTATAATGGCAAGAAGACAGTACACCCATTTGCCCCATGGAATCTAAGCCACCACTCAATTGGAAGCCACTCCCCCCAAAAAATGAATAAATTTAAGGAAGAATGCAACCATGGACCAAGGAAGAATTATTATTATTCTCATAATGGAATACCTTGTAACATTGATATAAAGGTGGTAGTCACCAGAAGCTCTGAGGCAGTGAAAGGGAAGAATAGGTGTAACATGGAAAATTTTTGGAACATTGGAATTGTTCTACATGAATTGCAATAACAGATACAATCCATTATACAGTTTATCAAAACCTATAAAATTGTGCCTGCAAAGTGTAAAACATAATGTAAATTATAGACCTTGATTAGTAGCAATATTGAAATGCTTTACAGCTTCTTTAAAAATAAAATAAAATAAAATAAAAACAAATATAACCAACCCTTTCTTCTATGCAACATTCTTTATGACATGCATATCTACAAGATATTTTCTATGTGAGGAAAAAAAGAACATTAAGGCAATTTAAACAAACAAAACCATTAGGTTTTAAAGAGACAGAAAAACATGTACTTAAGTATCAATTGCAGACTTTCAAGAAAATTAAAGGTTTTTGTATATAATCATAAATATTCTGATTATTGGGCTGTTATGGTTATACTAAAATTGTGGGAACCCTCTGATCTTTAAATCTAAGAAATAACTTGAAGGCCTGTTTCTCTGCCCACACAGAGAATTCACCATATCAGTTCCTGCTATAAACAGGAATTTTCCTGCTTTTCTTATCTCCCTTTTCTCCCACCCTATCTCCTATGTATATCACTTAACACTTCTATAATCTTCCTTCCCCATTATCAGCCTGGAAATCTTATGATGTGATTTACAACCCCTATACCTGCCTGCTCCCCTGCACCTGCACACTGACTTTGAGTGTAAAAAAATCCTGAATAAAAAGCATGCTGGGGATCAGCTCGGGAACACAGCATCTTCAGCTGTTCTTCCCCTCACGTCTCTCAACCTTCGTGTTTGGAGTAATTTCATTGTGCCGTCGCTGGCTATGCTGGACAGATTCTCGCAAGACTTTGCAGGACGGATTCCTGCATAAAATGAAAATAGAAAATCAAAGAAGAGTAAATGAGAGCATATATGAATTGGAAATGCCATCTTGCCAAATATTATGTTTTAAGGGGAACAGGAATTGCATATATATGCAAATGTATCTGTTCCTTGTTGGGGTTATATGCAGACATTATCAATTAGTTTTCATTTATATTATATAGGTTAATTAATTTGTTTTAAATTTGTATTTTATAGTATGCTTTCTGAGAATAAAATGTAAATGTTCACATATAAAAGAAGAATCAACAATATTTCTTGTTAAGGAACTGAGTGAAAATTTGAAGAAACATAATAAATGCATTGGATGTTTTTATCAATAATTCTAATAAATGAAATTTGTAATTAAAATAGGGTAACACAATTCATATACCACACCCAAACTATTTTCCAAGTTTTTCTGATCACGAGGCTCATAATTTATTTGTTTGTTTGCTTTTAATAATATACTTTTTAAAAGATAGATTACATAAATGTTACACAAAAAATGTAGGGATTCCCATATGCCCCATTACCCACACCTCTCACACCCTCCCACAAGGACATCCTTCATTAGTGTGGCACATTCATTACAATTGATAAATGTACTCTGGGGCTTTGCCATTAAACGTGGACCATAGTTCACATTGTGGTCTAAACTTTCTCCCACACAGTTCTGCATGTTATGTGATGATACAAAATGGCCTATATCTGTCATTGCAATGTCATTCATGACAATTTCCAAGCCCCAAAAAAGCCCCCTTATTACAAGTGTTTTTCCCTCTCCCTGCCCCTAGAGACTCCAGTGGTCACTGCCTCCACATTAATGCTGTAATTTCTTCCAATGCTAGAATCACAATATGTCTAAAATAGAATACCAGTAAGTTCACTCTAGTCAATTGTTCATTCCCCAATCCTGAGGATTCTGGGATGGTGATGTCCACTCCACCTCTAATTGAGAGGATTACACATTTTTTGAATGGGTTTTATGTCTTTTTATTTTTAAGATGTAGGATTTCTTTATATATGCTGGTTATTGGGCTCCTATCAGATATAAGGTTGTCAAATATTTTCTTCCATTGGGTAGGCTGCTTTTTTACCTTCTTTTTTTTAAATAACATTTTAAAAAAATTTTTAAATGATACTTAGATTACAAATATGTTATACAAAAAATATAGGGATTCCCATATGCCCCACTCCCCACACCTCCCACACCATCCCACATAAACACCCTTCATTAGTGTGGCACATTCATTGCAATTGATAAGCACATCCTGGGGCTTTGCCATTACGCATAGACCATAGCTCGCATTATAGCCTATACTCTATCCCACCCAGTTCTGCATGTTATGTGATGATATAAAACATCTTGTATCTGTTGTTGCAGTGTTATTCAGGATGATATCCAAGTCCCAAAAAAGCCCCTGTATCAGAACTGGTTTTCCCTCTCCCTGTGCCCAGAGCCTCCAGTGGCCACTGGCTCTATGTCAATGTTGTAATACATTTCTCCCATTGCTGGAATAGCAGTAAGTCCACTCTAGTCCATAGTTTTTTCCCCAATCCTGGGGACCCTGGGATGGTGATATCCACTCAACCTCCAATTGAGAGGGGCCTTATATCCCATGGGGAAGATGAATTGGACTGTCTTGCTTGTGGTTGCAGAATATCTCTGTTCCTTGGGATGGTCGTTGTCCATCATAATCTCCTTGTTAATTGTCCTGGGTGAGTCCAATGAGCTGTAGAGTAGGTGTTACAACTCTACTGAGATTCTAGGCCCAGCTGGCACATGGACAGCCTAATGACTTGAGTCTCTTGGATATACCCCTACAAACTCCAGCACCAAGTATAGGTTTAAATAGAAGGGACAGAAGAGTCATGTGTAGGGAAGATAAAATTGAGTCCAACTCTGTCACTCTCAGGAACACAAACTCCAATGTAGGGCCCATGGGCAAGGCACCAAACTCTGGAGTTATCTGCCCTGACCATAGGACATGGGTTTCTTCAGAACATTCAGGAGCCCCGCTATTTGGGGGAGTATCCACTTTGGCAGTCTATGAGATCATGCTGAGATGTGCGTAAACATTACATCTGGGATGACCTCTTGAATCACTTTGAAGTGTCTTAGCCATATGAACTCATTTATCTTTACCTTTTCCCCTTTTTATTTGAGGTCTTTTTCCAGTTGCATTGTTACTTCGTGCTTAGTAGTAAGTTTTTTTTCTTAAACTCTTTTGATTTCATATGCTCCATAAAGACACTTGTGGAGAGAAGAGACGGACGTCGGCAGTATCACTACCATGAATGAATTTATTTTCACAAGGATTTCTGATGTACTGAGGTGCACTGTCCTCTCTTTGTGGTTTTTGCTCTCTATCAGGTCTCCTTGGTGGAAAATGGTACCATTCTCTTCACCAGTGGGATTGAGAAAATGTTGCATATACCCATGTATTATTTCTTGGCAAATTTGTCCCTCTTAGACATATTCTGTCCATCAGCTACTGTTCCCAAGTTACTTGAGAACCTCTTGACAAAGAAGCATAGCATTTCTTCTGCTGGCTGTGATTTGAAGCTTTATTTTTGGTGGCCTTGTAAGGGACTGATGTCTTCCTTCTTTCTCTCATGGCTTATACCGGTATGTAGCCATAATGTTACCTCTTCATTACAGCCTCATCATGACCAAGGTACTCTGCCCAGCAGATGGCTGTAACCTGGGTACCAGGGTTTCTTAATTCCCTTCTGCCTAAAGTGTCTTTTTGTAAGTCCCATCAGGGTATACAATTTTATTGTGACATCCTGTCAGCGGCGGCCTAGTCTTGCTCTTTCACATATGTGGCAGATGGTTGTTTTAATGGCAGGCAGTATTGTAAGGTCAATGATTTTCTGAACACCTTTATTTCTTGTATCTATATGATATCTGCCATCCTAAAGATCCAGTCAGCCTAAAGATCCAATCAACTGAAGGGAAGTGTAAACCTTCTCCATATGTGCTTCCCACCTCCTTGTGGTCTGTTTATTTTGTGGCACAACAATATTTATGTATATCCACACTTCTTCTAGTAACACTCCCCAGCCAGAGACAGGCTCATCTCAAGGGTGTATGCGGTTATTACTCCAATGTTAAACCTCATCATTTACAGCTTGAGGAACACTGAGGTTAAAGGAACATTCAGAAAGTTTTTATGCCATAAAACATACTTACAGCTAACATAATATTGAAAAAAATTAGCATTTTATTTAGATTGTACTCATAGTAAGAATTTGAATAATTCATAGAAAAATAACTATATCTAGATACCTATCTATATAATGTAGACATACAAATGTATATTCATAAATTTACACATGTGTGCATACACACACAAATACATACCTAGTGTTGTACATACATCTTCATGCCTTGGGATCATAAAAAATTATCATTCAAATATAGACATGTTTTTTGAGTAAAACAGAGATTAGTTAATAATTATACTGGTTTAAGTTATACTTGACCATCTTTTGCTAATTGGGACACATGGCCACATAACCCATGTTCATATCCACAGAAAAAGCTATACCTATATTCATTATTATCTATTCCTGTTATATATAAAATCTGTATTTTCTAAACCATTTATATCTATATATGCTAATTTTTATTTTATATAAAAATATCTGAATCTCATTTCTTTTCTTTAATCGTCTATCTGCTTAACCTCATTAATCTCATTATATTATTGCACTCTTCCTCTTCTTCATATTTATTTTCCATTTATTCTATATTTCTCTACCTTTCTTCTTTTCCTGTGATCACATTCATTCTTGTTTCCACCTGTCCTCCATGTACAAAATCCACTTTTCTGTGTCTCTGATCTTAGCCATATAATTCATTTGATTTATTGCCATCATCCTAACCTCAACATGTACAAAACTGCAAGTATCTTCTTCTATTATGTTCACATATGGTTGTGTCTTATAATTGAATTCCAGTATTTTTGTTATTTTTATCAAATTTTCTTAGTGACTCAGAATAAAATTCCTGAAATTAACTTTTGCTCTTTCTTGAAGCTCATTAGAAAACCAGAACACATTGACAAACAATTGAAGCCTCTTAAATCAAAGGGTTATGAGATGGAAAAACCTTGTGCATAAGTATTGGACCACGTATAGTCATTTCCCTTCTTACATTTGTGATATATTTATTTAACATACTTATGTAAATTGGGACTTGTCTTAGCTTTGGATTTTGCAAGCCAAATCCATAGACCTATATGCTAACAAAAATAAATCCGGTGAGGAAAGGGGGAGGAGATTGGGTATATGAGAGTGTCTTGTATTTTGTATGTACCTTTCCTGTGACCTGAAACTTCTTCGAAAATTAAATGAAAAAATAGACACTGGTGAGTGAAAGGGGGAAGGTGTCACAGTACAGACTAGACACAAAATATCGCAGTGTTAAAAGGCAAAATGTTATTTTGCCTTTTAAATAACATTTTTTAAATAACCCAATCCTTTAATTTTAGTTTATTTTTCGTTTTTTTTTTAAGATTTCATGTATTTTATCTCTTACATTTAAACATCATTATTATTTCATTTTCCTATTAATTGTATTTGGCTATTGTATTGGCTTCATCTTTAAAGAAGATTTGGATCACAAAAGGCTTACAAATGGAGCAGGAGAGGATCATTGGTGAGGGGTGTTAGGGATAGGGGGTACATGGGAGGAAGTTCACCTGAACATACATGAAAGTATATAAAATTGTTCAAATGCTCACGGGGCATGGTCACAGTGGGTGGAGAACCACTCAATAAATGAAAGAATACTGAATTCCCATTCTGGAGAGCTCTGCCATATTCTCTAAGGGAGTAGCAACAGTCCCCTAAGTGCAGGGGCAGTGTCTGGCAAAGGAGGATGATCCACTGGTGGGCTCTTGTTATTGATGACTAGCTTTATGAATCTTTGCTCTTGAAATTGAAACTTAGCCTATTGTTATTGGGTGTCTAAGGGTTGCCTTCTGAGAGTCTCCTCATTGCTCAAATGTGGCCACTTTCTAAGCCAAACTCAGCATATGAATGCGTTACCTTCCTCCCAGGATGGGACATGACTCACAGGGATAAGTCTCCCTGGCATCAAGGGATTACTAACAAGTGCTAACGGGCAATATGAATGGAAAAAGGACTCAAATAAAAGAGTCAAAAGGTAAAGACAAATGAGTTCATATGCTACGAGGCTTCAAAGTGAGTCCGGAAGTGATCCCAGAAGTAACGCTTTTGCACATCTCAATAGGACCTCATAGGCTTCCAATGTGGATATCAGAGTGGCTCCTGAGCACACTGGAGACCCCCAGGTCTTATTTAAGGGTGGATAGCCCCAGAGTTTCATGCCTTATCAGGGGCCCTACTTTGGAATCCTTGCTCCTGATAGTGACAGAGTTGGACCCAATATGTCTTCCCTGCATATGGTCTATCTGTCCCTTCTATTCAAACCTATATGTGGTGCCAGAGTTTGTGGGTGTACTTCCAGAGACCAGAGTCTTGGGCTGTCGATATACCAGCTGGGTCTGGAATCTCGGTGGAGCTGCAACTCCTACTCTACAGCTCAGTGGACTCACCCTGGACAGCTGGTGGAGAGATGATGATGGACAACAGCCATCAAAGGGAATGGGGAGAGTCTACAGCTGTGGGTGGGATATTCCCATCTATCTCATGCATGGGATATAAGCCCCCTCTCACTTGGGGGTGGAGTGGACATCACCATTTCAGACTCCTCAGGATTGGGAAAAGAGCTGTGGACTAGAGTGGACTTGCTGGTATTCTGTTATAGGCATATTGTGACTCATGCAATGGAGGTAATTGCAGCATTGATGTGGAGCCAGTGGCCACTGGATGCTTTGGGAGCAGGGAGAGGGAAAAGCAGTTGTAATACAGGGGCTTTTTTGGGACTTGGGAATTATACTGGGTGGCATTGCAATGGCAGATATAGGCCATTTTATATTATCATATAACATGCAGATCTGTGTGGGAGAGAATGTGGTTTACAGTGTGAACTATGGCCCATGCTTAGTGGCAAGGCCCCAAGATATGTATATCTATTGCAGGTGATGTGTCACTCTAGTGAAGGATATTTATGTGGGAGGTTGTGGGGGTGGTGGGAGGTGGGGTATATGGGAATCCCTACAATTTTTGTGTAATATTTGTGTAATATAAGTATCTTTTAAAAAATAAAAAAAAATATTAAAAATAATAATAATAGGGTGGGTTTGGGAAAAATACATCAAATGTAAGATATAGACTGTCGTTAGTAGTAAGATTTTGATGATACTCTTTCATAATTTGTAAGAAACGTCTCACTATACAAGGTGCTGGTGGTAGTTTGATGTTTGGACACTGTATGATGTTATGCATATTTATTTTCATAAGGTCACAATATTTACTATATGCTTGTAAATGTTTTTCCCTGTTTTTCCCTATCATTCCCTGAATGATATACTTCAATAATTTTTTAAAAGTGCGATTCATGGATAGATTTTACTTGGCTCCTTTTCCCTAACCATTTAGAGTAAATTGCATCCTTGAAATTACCTGTGGGCCCTGGCTATTATTGGTGTTAAAGCCTATGCTCACAGAGGTTTTCTTTGATGCCTTTGGAGACCACTGTTTGGAAATAAAATTTAGCCTGAAAGCTATTGTTACAATAGAAAGCTTCCAGACAGGATGTTAGTCATCTCTACTAAATATATTTACTCAAACTGGCACCCAGGTAAAGCAGCAGTGGAACTTTAC
>JAQZBX010099179.1:0-11498 GCA_029593785.1 Cabassous unicinctus
ATCTGCTTTATCAATTTTCTCCTTGAATTACCAGGCATAGGTATTAGTATATGTGCCTTATATTTTTATTGAGGATTCTGCCTCCAGATGTGCCATTCAATTGCTATTCACGGATTTTCAGGGAAGAGATGGTTGTAGAATGTTTAAAAGTGGATTTTTTGAAAGGTGGAATGTGATGAAATAAATCAGAGAAGCCCTAAATTCCTATATAAGATTAGCCCCCATAAGTGCATCATAAAATGCACTTGCACATCTCTAAGCATAATAGGTTTCTATACTAAATCTACTCCTGCTAATTATCAGTAACCTCAAAGAGACTTATTTATGATCCTTAAAGCTCTGACTTGGCTCTGTGGCTTTTTTACTCTTACCCTATATAACTCCCTGTAAGCTGTTGGGCAGTGTAAAGCACTACTCTAAAAACCCTGCAGACACC
Organism: Cabassous unicinctus; assembly: GCA_029593785.1. NCBI lineage: Eukaryota > Metazoa > Chordata > Mammalia > Cingulata > Chlamyphoridae > Cabassous > Cabassous unicinctus. The sequence goes on from JAQZBX010099179.1 coordinate 437, forward strand.
CAGTATCAGCTTCCCAGTCTGTAAGCTCCCTAATGAAATGTTACTATTTTATTATATGGAGAGGCTTGCTTCACTTTCTGGTCTTAAATGCCCATCAAACTTTAGCATGACATATTGTCACTGCCAGACAAACCCCTAAGGCATACCACTACCTGTATATATGTTTGCTGTTTTTAATTTTGCAACTATACAAGCTCTAGTGAAGGCAAAGCATTCAGCTTGCTGGGATGACATATCATTAGGTAAGGGATTTCCTTCTATTATTTCATGGTTATTGGTATTAGTGTATCCAAAATGATAGATTCTTGAGTTCTCTTTATGGTAAAAGCAACCATCTGTATACCAGATAACATCTGTATTATCATTTGGGGTTCTTGTAAATCCATTAGAAGTGTTAACAATAGGTCAGTTAAAGCCATGCAGTTATGAGGAGTTTCTTCAGAAATACCAAGAAGTGAAGTAACAGGATTAAGTTTGTGAAAATGAACAAAGGAGAATTGGGAAGGAAAAGTAACAGAATTTGAAAAAAAGTTAACCAGTTGGTAGAAAGGGCTTCAACAGAATAAGAGACATAAATATTTAATGGAGACCCCATAATTAATACATCAAATGATTCTAGAAGATTTTCTGTGACAGCAGTGGACGTCTTACAAGGGGGTTCCATTGGCTAAGGCAACTAACTGCTGGGTATAATATCTTAGAAGTCTATGTTGGTCTCTATGCTTTTGTGTAAGCAAGCCTAAGACATTCCCTTGTTGTTCATAGACAAGGAGTAAAAAGGGTAATTTGTAAATAGGTTGCCAAGAGCAGGATTTCCAGCCAACTATGTTTTATTTCATTGAAGGAACTTTGACTAATTTCACCCCATTTAAGGGGCTCAAGTATGTTAGCTTAAAGATGGTATATAAAGCCTGAGCAATCAAAGAAATATTAGGAAACCAATTTTTATGATATCCTGCAAAACCTAAAAATCCTCTTATTTGACATTTGGTCTTGAGAGAGGGAAATTTAGAAGGCTTTGAATTCAGTCAAAGTCTAGGAGGAGGCCCTCTGGGCAGAGATAGGTGAAGCAGAAAGAATGTGGCCCATATCTGTTGATGTGTGCACCATAAAAGGGTAGAAATAGTATCCAAAAGAGGGTGGTGGTTAAATTTCCCTCTTTCACCTGAAAAAATTAGGAATAGGCATTGGAATAGATTCCCTTGCCTGGTCTGTTGAATATCATTCAAGGAGTGTGACATTAATATCCACCTTTTAGGAGAAAGATAAGTGTGCTTACAATAATCAAAGGAACCTCTTCCAGGAAGGTAAATTAGGGCAGAAGGGATAGTGAAAATTGATTAGTGTCTTATAAATGTCCTAAGTGATATAGAATTGGGAGAATTAATGACAGTCATGGGTTTCCTGGTAACTCCCATCATTTGAATGGTTTCTGAACTCTGGGGCAGAGGATTAATGAACATGGTGAGATTTAAGACAGAGAAGGTGGTCCCAGTAGCTTTTAGAGCCTATACACCCTTATTTCCAATTATTATATGTATTTCACCTAAAGATGAAATAAAGATGGCTTAAATATAAAAGCATTGTACCATAACTTATAATTTTAGAAAAATTTATGTACCTCTTGCTCAGATATCAGGAGGCAGGCAAAGCTACAGACTTAACATTAACCACACTGAACTACACAAAACAAGGTATAATCATGCATTTCCTCAATCATTATCTTTACTTGCATCTGTATCTTCACGTCTGTCATTGTATATACCTTCAAATCATACACCCCCATCCTTATCACCCCAAGATTACCTGACTCCAGGTACCATGCATATTTTAAGATTAACTGACAAAGAAAAAAACTAATTTTCCCAGACCTGTCTTAGAAATATCACCCTAATGATTAGCTTTCTTTTTTCCACCAGTGTAAAAGCTGCGAGAAAAGCCCTTAACAGGGAGGCTGATTTGAGATTATACATCTCCAGTCTCCCACCAGTGAATAAAGCCATGTTTCCTTCCTAACCTAGTTGGTGTGCTGTTTATTCTGGCATTCAGTTTCCATTCAGGGGTTTTCTTAGAATAGAGCGTTTTAGAATGTAAGAGCGCAGAATGCAAGATGAGGACCACCCTGGCCCTCTCCAATATGGCACCCATCATCCTTGTGAGAATGCTGCTGTTCAGTGGATTCCTGGGCCCCTGAGATAAGACACCCATATATCCAGGCTCTGTGGCCTCTGGAGTGCTTTACTCCAAGAGTCAGATGGGAGGTTCTTGCTTCAGGCATCTAGGGTCCCTAAAGGCAAGGAGCATGAAGGAAAACTGGTTCTGGTATGTGTTTGTTGTGTGTGTGTATTTGTGTTAGTCTCAGTATTTTCAACAGAAACTCAGTTCCTGCCAAAACCGTAAGTGTCATTTTGCCATGCTTGGTTTTTAGGCCTGAAATGAGTAGGGAAATGAGAAGCACCTGGTGTAAGTAAGTGCTGTTGAGCTTGGTTGCCTAGGCCTGGTTTCTGTACTTTAAGTAGAATGGGATATAACCAAAGTTTCAAAATGAGGGAAAAAGCAACCCACTAGGCTCTCTTGAGAAACATTGGGAACAATTTTGGTATTAACCTGTTAGAGAAAAACAGTGCTCAGTGGGACACAGAGACTAACGATTGCAGGCAGAAAGTTTATTGGGAAGTTCTCCCAATGGCGGGGTTTCTGTAGAATATACTTCAGCCCAACCCCACTGGCATGGTGGGGGTCTGAAGGGAGAAATCAGCCTGCCCCTGGAGGGTGGATATGACTTTATACACTACATCAATAGGTGGGAAGTCAAGTACAGCCTGAAGCCAAATGGCCAAGGATTGCTTGACTAGGAGGTCTTCGAATATGGGAAGCGTTGGTGGAGCTTGGGACAGGAGGGGTGATGGCCTTTATCTGCTCCATTTTGTTTATTCTTGGGAGCAGTTGAGCCGCCTCATAGGTGATGGCTTGCTGAATCGGTCATGTGGGTTATGGCTGGATGCTCTTTCTTGAATTTATGTCACGGAGGTATTGAATCATGATCTTATGACCTCTTAATCATTTCAAATCTCATAAGGGGGATCCTTTAACATCCCTAACTCTTTGGTTATATATATATATATATATATATGAAGCACCTAAGTAATGGGAATACTGGGCAGCACAGAAGGTTGAGGGGATTTGGGACATCAACTCAGTCTACTTCCTGCTGTTATGGGGCAGTAAAGAGTTCCCATCTGTTCTGTCCAGTGGGTTCTGATTTCTGGTCTTGAAGAGGTGGTTATTGATGTTCATGTAGCAAGAAGATGCTGTCCACATATTCCTGAGCTGTTGATTGTACAATTCAGCATGTGACTAAGACAAGAAACTGTAAGAGACAAGGACTCAAAAGGAAACAGCAATAATAGCAATGGCGGTGTTATATTGGATAAAAGGTTTGATTTTTGGTGTGAGGAAAAGTAAGAGAGTAATGAGCATAACCAGGATTTATTACCATAGCTGCTGTCTTGGGCTCTCTGAATGATCTCTATATTTTCCTTTCAAATTTTAATATTTTCTTCTAACTGCCCATGACATTTAGGGTGAGCTGTGAGGGTATCACTTCCAGTAGTCTGAGGAGAAGGAATAATAAGATGGTATAGTCAACATTGAACATTGATGGTTGACAGTGAAATTATATAATTTGTTGGGCTTACATACATAGAGTTTTAGCCAGACTAGGAGACTTTATATTATTAACTGTGGTTCCATGACAGTGTTTTTGAGTGATTTTTTATTTTCCATGGATTTAAGATTCCCAACCAGAGGGCTGCATAGGCCTATGGTTAAAATGGTTTTATTTTCTCCCACTTTGTAAAGTTTTAGGCAAAGACAACAAGAAATTATTATTAGTTCCCCTTTGTGGGCTGTGGGGTAGCTGCACTTTAATTTGTGACTTTAGTGCCTTCATTGGTTCTGCTGTTAGCATCTTAAATGTCACTATGGCTACAGCCCACAGTGCTGAATTACAAGAGTTCCAGTGTAGTGTCTGCAGCACTGAAAGCAGACCTTGCCGCTTCTGAGAGCAGGAGATGACCGATGTCACAGTCATTGTTGTGAGCACAAAGGATACTTGTGGGTGATGTTCATGAGCTGCTGGTGGTTGACAGGCAGTTGGAACTGCTGGGCTAGGCACCACAAGTTCTGGTATCCATGATACTCGCATTTATGGTGGAGCCACTTTGCTGCTTTTGGGTCTCAATGGTAAGGCTCTGGATCTTCATGAGGGCTTCTGCCTCAACAATCACAAGAGAGATGTTAGAGGAGGGGGCAGGGACATGATAGACTGTTACCTGTCGCTGCTGGCAGTGTCCCAGATGTTCTTCCACAGATCTATCTTCCCCACAGAGGGCAGCCCACAACAATTCATTGTTCCTGTCTTGTACTTTAGTTTCTTCTCACAATTGTGACTAAAGTTCTGCCACAAACTCCACCCAAAGCCAATATTGATACTGGCTACATTCAGTTTACAGGGTAAGTTAAGTTTCACCATCCCCCTTACAGCTTAAACTCATGTTATTTCCCTCTTTATTCTTTTTCTAAAAGGCAGCCTGCTGAGTGATTTTCTCATTTCCATGCACAGCCTTTTCTGATTAACACATACAATGGTTTTAATATTTGAACTAAATGAGGGATGAAGGGTTTTCAGTACCCCAACAATACTATAAACTCTATTAATATGAAAAAACATTGTACTTTGCCAATTACAGCAGAGGATAAAGTTTTGTTTTACTTAACAAAACAACATTTAAGAATTTGATAGACAGTGAGGACTTTGTAGCTTGTCCCAATTGTTTGCCCATCTCAGCCTCTTAATATAAGATACCATTGTCTCTGATGTTTCCTTTAATTCTGAATAAAGGATTAGTGGTTAACATAATATCACCAATAGGGTTACAGCCACAGGTTTTCCCATACTGCAAGAATCTTTGCCACAAGGCCAGGACAGATGGTTGGGCTGTCTTTTTCTTTAATAATAAAAATGTTCTCTTTACACATTACATACATAAGTTACTAAAATGATCTTGAGATCTGTCTCAAAGCAAATTTCTTACAGCATACAATTACCATGATTACATTAATTAACAGGTATTTTATTTTAGAAGTGCAGGAAAAACTACTTTCCCCATTATTTTATGAAAACTAAGATTCCCAATGGAATAAGAATTATCTTCTCCCTATCACCACTTTCATGCATAGATTGGGGTGGCCCTGATGGCCATCCTGCTTTGCACCATCCAGTCTTTGCTCCACAATGAGTCCCTGTAATCAGCCATTCAGACATCCCAGCTCAAGCCATGCTTCTGCAAACACTTATAACCATTCAGGACCACACAGAGTAGAGTTACTTCATGTCAAGACCACAAGAACCATTTTTTATGAAGAGATTTGTAGTAATTTCCTTAGTCAAGACTTAAAATTTTCATCACTTTAAAGATTTAATAAACTTAATGCAAATTTATCTTATTAGCATTTATATTTATTTATTAATACAAGTGCTTATTTAATTCTTGGCCATTTGAATGGATCTATTTTAAGAATTCTCATTTTTCAATTTAATATTACCATCTAGAGGTATTAAAATATACACTGAGCAAACAGACAAACACAACAAAAGTTATGACAAAATGACAGAAACATTAAGCTCATTAACTTGACATAATTCTTACTCCTTTGGTATGGCTATTTTTAGGCTTTTCATTATTTTATATCTTTGATTTTATTGCTTTTAAGATTTAAACAGTTTTACTAGTAATCAGCAACATTTAGGAATACTTGAGCATTATAAATGCAGTTAAGTTTTAATTCAGCAGTTTAGATAGACAGGTATTTAACACATATATTTTGGATCATTGCTTTTTAGAAGTACACTTAGACTTAGGAGTTAGCTAAAATCTTACTTGTAAGAGGTGAGCAATTGTAGGTTTGTTAAGTAAGATTATTAGGGACAGCTGGGTGTTAAAATTTTTTATAAGATGAAAAGGAACAGAGGAATAGGACCTGAGATGGTGCTTGACTTGGGAGAGATCAGAGAGCGAGAATGGGATGTGAACATGCATAATGCTTTCTGCCTGAGCCACTTTCTGGAGATGGAGGAGAGGAGCTGGGGAAGGAGGCTGGAGAGTGGGGATTTGGGCTTGAGAGTCGGTGGTGGGTCAGGAGAAGGGAGAGTGTTCAAGGGGAGGTATGGGGGAATGGGAGGAAGAAATAAGTTCAGAGGGGAGCTGATGAGGTATACGGCAGTGAGGAGGGGTGTGATCAGGAGGATCAGAGTCTGAAGAAGGGTTTTCTGTGCACAGCAGGCAGGGAAGAGTGGGGAGGGGAGGGGAGGTGTGCACTGGCCCAGCACCTGTATGAGAAGGTGTGGGAGGAGCCTGGTGTGGGAGATGGAAGTTGAGATTTTCAGAGGTGGTAGGGGGTGTGAGAGAGGAGGAGAAGGAAAGTTTCTAAGAAGATTTTTGGTATAAAAGAAGGATCTGTTAAGAGGAACAGCATTGACAACGGGAGAGATGAGTATGAAGGGAAAAAAAATGCCTGAACATAAGGAATTTTTGACCACTTGCTGGTGCACTGGGAGAAATTCTCTAAGTCTCAGATAATTTGGAACTTCAAAGTGCTGTTCTCTGGCCATTGACATTCATTGTCCAATTTGTTTTACAGCCACATAGAGGTCAAATAGAAAATGAGCTTTATAGGTCTTATATCTCCTTCTGGGTTTAGAGTTTTAAGATTATGAAGGAGAAAGCCCATAGGCATTTTGGGGGGGTCAAAATTCAATTCTCCATTTTAGTTGGCATGGGTAAGACTAAGGATTTCTAGAAAGGAAAGAACAGGGGAGATTCCAAGTGAGACAGGTGTCCCCAAATCAGTCAGAATTCACCCAAGGAAACAGGAGACCATGCTTGGAGCCAGAGATCTCCAGATCCATGGGGTCTCTTCCCACAAGGACACAGGCATCCCACCCACCATGGCCCTCAGGAACAATGAGAATCACGGACCTAGCACTAGGTTTTTGGTTTTTGATGGGTTGTCCTGGACAATGGAAAAAGGAAAGTGAGAGAGAGAGAGAGCAGGATCGTTTGGTGGAGAAATCCTTGACTCACCCAGCTATGATTCAGTGTCTGATGTTGGATGAATTGTCTTGGCAGTGGCAGGGTGGAAATTCTTCACCATTCATTCAGTCCCAGCGACCCCAGACCCAGGTTTTTGGCACCAAATGTTAGAGAAAAATGGTGCTCACTGGAACACAGAGACTGACATTTGCGGGCAGAATGTTTATTGGGAAGCTTTCCCAATGGCAGGGTTTCTGAAGAATAGACTTCAGCCCCCATGTGAGCATGGTGGGGGTCTGAAGAGAGACCTCAGCCTATCCCTGGAGGGCAGATATGACTTTATACAGTACATCAAAAGGTGGAAAATGAGTACAGCCTGGGGCCAAATGGTCAGGGGGAAGTGGGCTAGGAGTTCTTGGAATGTGGGAAAAGTTGGTGGTGTTTGGGCCTGGAGGGGGTGATGGCCCTTATTTGCTCCATTTTGTTTATTCTTGGGAGGGGATGGGCTGCCTCATAGGAGATGGTTTGCACAATTGGTCAGTTGGGTTATGGCTGGAGGCTGTCTTTCTTCAATTTATGTCACAGTGTTATTGTTTCACAGTCTTATGACCTGTTAATCATTGCAAACTTTGTAATGGGGACCCTCTAAAAGAACCTATGACTATAAAGAGAATGATTCCCCTCACCTATACAGTCAACTGGTTTTTGAAAAACCTACCAAGTCAATGTTAATGGTTAAAACTGTCTCTTCAACAAATAGTGTTGGGAGAATTGGATATCTATAACCAACAGAATGAAACAGGACCCGTACCTCACCCCCTAAACAAGAATCAACTCAAAATGGATCAAAGATCTAAATATAAAAGCCAGGACCATAAAACTACTAGAAGAAAAAGTAGGGAAACATCTTCAAGACCTTGTAGTTTGTGGTGGTCCTTGGACCTTACACCCAAAGCATGTGCAACAAAAGAAAAATTAGATAAATGGGACCTCCTTAAAATTAAACACTTTTGCACCTCACAGGACTTTGTCAAAAAACTGGAAAGACAGCCAACTCAATGGGAAAAACTATTGGAAAATAACATATCTGATAAAGGTTTAATAACCAGTATATAAAAAGAGATGTTACACCTCAACAATAAAAAGACAAATAACACAGGTAAAAAATGGGCAAAAGTCTTGAATAGACATTTTTCCAAAGAAGAAACTCAGTTCCTGCCAAAACTGTAAGTGGCATTTTGCCATGCTTTGTTTTTAGGCCTGAAATGAGTAGGGAAAAGAGAAGCCCCTGGTGTAAGGAAGTGTTGTTGAGCTTGGTTGCCTAGGCCTGGTTTCTGTAGTTTAAGTAGAATGGGATATATCCAAAGTTTGGAAGTGAAGGGAAAAAGCAACCCACTAGGCTGTCTCGAGAAACATTGGGAATAATTTGGGTATGAACCTGTTAGAGAAAAACAGTGCTCACTGGGACACAGAGACTGACAATTGCAGGCACAACGTTTATTGGTTAGTACTCCCAATGCTGGTTTTTCTGAAGAATAGACTTCAGCCCATCCCTGCTGGCATGGTGGGGTCTGAAGAGAGACCTCAGCCCACCCCTGGAGGGTGGATATGACTTTATACAGTACATCAATAGGTGGGAATCCAGGTACAACCTGGGGCCAAATGGCCACAGGGAGGTGGGCTAGGAGGTCTTGGAATATGGGAAGGTTTGCTGGAGCTTGGGGCAGGAAGGGGCGGTGGCCCTTATCTGCTCCATTTTGTTTATTCTTGGGAGGGGTTGACCTTCCTCATAAGGGATGGTTTGCTCAGTAAGTCAGGTGGTTTAAGCCTGGAGGCTCTTTCTTCAATTTATGTCATAGAGGTATTGAATCATGGTCATATGACCTCTTAATCATTGCAAACCTCATGAGGGGGAATCTCTAACATATCTAACTCTTTGATTATATATATATATGATGAAGCACCTAAGTAATGGGAATACTGAGCAGCACAGAAGGGTGAGGGGATTTGGGACATCAATTCAGTCTACTTCCTGCTGTTATGGGGCAGTAAAGAGTTTCCTTCTGTTCTGTACAGTGGGTTCTGAATAGGTGGGTATTGATGTTCTTGTAGCAAGAAGATACTGTCCACATATTCCTGAGCTGTTGATTATACAATTCAGCATGTGACAAAGACAAGAAGCTGTAAGAGACAAGGAATCAAAAGGAAGCAGCAATAATAGCAGTGGTGGTGTTGTACTGGGTAAAAGGATTGATTTTAGGGGTGAGGAAAAGAAAGAGAGAAATGAGAATAACCAGGATTAATTTCCATAGCTGCTGTCTTGGGCCCTCTGAATGATCTCTATGTTATCCTTTGAAATTTTAATACTTTCTTCTACCTGCCCATGACATTTAGGGTGGGTTGTGAGGGTATCACTTCCAGTAGGCTGAGGAGAAGAAATAATAAGTTGGTATAGTCAACATTGAAAATTGATGGTTGACAGTGAAATTACATAATTTGGTGGGCTTACATGCATAGAGTTTTAGCAGCACTAGGACACTTTATATTATTAACTGTGGTTTCATGACAGTGTATTTGAGTGTTTTTTTTTCATTTTTCATAGATTTAAGATTCCCAACCAGAGGGCTGCATAGGCCTATGGTTAAAATGGTTTCATTTTCTACCATTTTGTAAGAGTTTGAGGCATAGGCAACAACAAATTATTATCATTTCCCCTTTTTGGGCTGTGGGTTGGCGGCACTTTAACTTTTGACTTTAGTGTCTTCATCGGTTCTGCTGTTAGCATCTTAATTGGCACTATGGATACAGCCCACAGTTCTGAATTACAAGAGTTCCAGTGTAGTGTCTGCAGCACTGTAAGCAGACGTTCCCCCTTCAGAGAGAAGGAGGGGACTGATGTCACAGTCATTGGAGTGAGCACAAAGGACATTTGTGGGTGATTTTCATGACCTGCTGGTGAGTGACAGGCAGTTGGAACTGCTGGACTAGGCACCACAAGGTCTGGTATCCACGATACTTGCATTTTTGGTGGAGCCACTCTGCTGTTTTTGGGTCTCAATGGAAAGGCTCTGAATCTTCATAAGGACTTCTGCCTCAACAGTCCGAAGAGAGATGTTACAGGAGGGTGCAGGGACATGATAGACAGTTTCCTGTCACTGCTGGCAGGTTTCCCAGATGTTCTTCCACAGATCTTTCTTCCCTACAGAGGGCAACCCACAACAGTTCATTGTTCCTGTCTTGTACTTTGGTTTCTTCTCACAATTGTAACAAAGCTCTCTCACAAACCCCAACGAAAGCCAATATTGATACTGGCTACTTTCAATTTACAGGGTAAGTTAAGGTTCACCATCCCCCTTACTGCTTAAACTTGTGTTATTTCCCTCTTTATTCTTTTTCTAAAACGCAGCCTACTGAGGGTTTTCTCATTTCCATGCACAGCCTTTTCTGATTAACACATACAATGGTTTTAATATCTGAGCTAAATGAGGGTTGAAGGGTTTTCAGTACTGCAACAATAGTATAAACTCTATTAATATGAAAAAACATTGCACTTTGTCAATTACAGCAGAGGATACAGTTTTTTTTAAATTACTATACAACACTTAAGAATTTGATACACAGCCAGGACTTTGTAGCTTGTCCCAATTGTTTGTCAATCTCAGGCTCTTAAGATAAGATACCATTGTCTCTGATGCTTCTTTTAATTCTGAATAAAGGATTAGTGGTTAACATAATATCACCAATAGATTTACAGCCACAGGTTTTCCCATACAGCCAGGATCTTTGCCAAAAGGCCACGACAGATGGTTGGGCTATGCACACAGCCTTGGGGAAGCTTCAAAATCCACCATTGGCCTCTCACATGAAGGTGAAAGCAGGCTGGCTTGATTTGCCTGAAGAGATACTAATGAAAGCCTTAGCAAATTTTAAAACAAAGTGATAGTGACATAATCAGATATCAATTTTTG
>JAQZBX010099180.1:0-11503 GCA_029593785.1 Cabassous unicinctus
AGTCTTGTAATTTAAACTTTCGGAGACAGTTCTCCAGTCTTCTCTGGCAGCCCCCTCCCTTTTCCCAGCTGGGAAATATTTCCTCTCCCCTCTGAATTCTCGACAATCAGTCCCTGTTAGTAGAGGAGGAGATTGGGAGATTTGAATATCTTTAACCCCTTGCAGGCTCCAAGGCAAACAATGGCGCAACCCCACCCAGCCTGGACCGGCCCCCTGGACAGGGCAGACCAAACCTGGGAGTCAAAAGCAGGGTCAATCCCAGGCTGTGTCTCCCCTCTCCCGTGGAGTCCCCAACAACTAGTCCAGGCTAGAAGAGAGGGAGATTGCGAGGGCCGAATTTCTCCAATGCTTCCTAGGCTCCCAGGGCAAACTCCGTGTGGAAGGGTCTGTGGGGCTCTGCAGCCCAAATCTGCACGTCAGAACCTGAGTCAGCCTAAGGCTGTGTCCCTCTCTCTCCCCTTTCCGGGAGTGGTAGATCCCTGGAGCCCCCTTTGTCTGTAGTTTCAGGCCTAGAGGCCCGAGAATTCTAAAGAGTGTGGGGGAGGGTGCCGGCAGCAGCTGCAGCTGCTGATTAAAAACTCATGGTTCTGGTTCTGTTGCGATTTCTCTCTTTTGTCCCTCTCTCCTCTCGGTGGTGTGCAGTCTTCCCCTGCTGTCCTACACCCTAGAAGATCTATCCTGGGTCTGTTTCAGCCTCTTCTTGTTTCTTAATAAACTCTTTACTCCCTTGCCTACCCAATGGCATGTCCTTAAATTCTTTATTTGACATAATAAGTCAAGAACCTCGAAGCTTTGAAACCAGAGCCTTTTGGTAACATTTGGTGTTCTAGAGGCAGGTAACCCTCCCTGACACCCAGGAAGGACTGGTGAATCTAAACTTTTAATTATACCCTATCTGTACCCTCTTATGGTTCTACCATTTTAAAGGGATTCCTGGATAAGCTCCCACAGGACATAAACTCAGTTTGTCCAGGCTTCTGGCTCATCTTTGGAGGTAGTAAGGGTGAGCCCCCATGCCATGTAGAACCAAGGTAGCTTTGGATGGTGGGTGAAACCATCCTTGAGACCTGACTGGGCATATGGCCTAATTTGAACAGGAGTCCACCAGGAGTTTAGCAGGCCCTCTCTGAGTTCAGAATGGCTATCACCCATTGTACCATTTCCTTAGACCACTAGTTAACTCCATTTAATTAGAAGTGCCTTTAATCTTCCAAATACTGCTGTCCTCATTTTGGGTCTGTGAGATGCTTTAGACTGCATTAGAAACTGAAAATGCATTTGTTAGTGAGACATGAGTCCCACTCTCAGTAGTGTCCTGAGGTTTTGCTTCTTTTCAGCCCTGGGAAGGCCCTGATATTGTCTTTGGGACCCCTGAGGCTCTTGGCTGGCAAGTCACAGGACAATTAGTCTCTACTTTTTTTTAATGGACTTTTACTGTTAGGTTTAACTGAGGAACTCAGGCCCTGGGAATGGCTATGAAGTGAGTTTGCTCCTAGCCATCTGCCAAGTAGGCAAAAGAAATGTCCTTAGCCACCCCCTTTCCTAGGGTCAGCCCATCTTGGGTGGGAACTGGACCCAGATGCCCCCCAAGACCTCTGAGGCTCTGGGGGCACCCAGAGACATAGGCTCCTGATCCCCGGAACATGGGAACAGTGAGCAGGGCTCCCAATTTCCAGGATGCTGGGTCAGTGAGCAATCCATTCAGTCAGGTCTAGTAGTGGATGCCACCCAGACTGATGAATGTATTTATCTTCCCCTAGGATAATGGGCAGCTTTAATTGGGACAACCTGCCTATTGATAATCTAAAAAGAAAGGCTGATCTTTTCCTGCCACACCACATGGCTGCAGTATGGCCAAGAGTGGCCTCTGTATGGGACTCTGAATTCCAGTCAAATCTGTGAAAAAGAGGAAAAGAGAGGACAGACATATCTGAGGACCAGAGACCACTTGGTCACGTCTCCTTAAAGAGATGAGGAAATGCACTACCAAACTAGTCAATTTTAAATAAGCTCAGGGAAGTTACTCAGAGGCAGAACCTAGAAACCTAGCCTTATTTCAAAGAAAGTTAATGGAGACAATAAAATTACCTTCTTGTTAGATCCTAACTCTAGAGAAGGACAGACCCTCCTAGGAACTCCAGTCTGCCTCAGATATCCATAGAAAGCTGCAGAAACTTTCCCTGGGCCTCAAACTTCCATTAACTCCCTTTTAGAATCAGCCTTCTTAGCTTTCAACAATCTACACCACATCACCAAGATGGAGAAGATAAGGAGGGGCAGGCGTAGGGTCAGGAACAGGCTCACGTTTTAACTGCTGCCTTTAAAGGCACTGGTCACCTCAGGGTTACCTGAATCCAGGCTCCACATCAGTAGGAACCAGCCCCAAGCTGCCTTACCATGCAGACCACTGGGGCCTTGCCCCAGGGAAGGACGGAATGGGCCTGAAGCCATGTGTGAACCATCAACCAGGAGGCCTTGGGTGACCCTTGACATGGCAGGTAAGGTTGTTAATTTCTTAATTAACATGGGAACCAATTATTGAGTCCTAGCCTGCACTCCAGACCTCTCTAACCTTGGTTGTGCCTAATGAGAGGTATGAATGGGCAATCAAGATCTAGGCCATTTACAAAACCTCCCCTGCCTCTGGTCCATGATTTTAAAGGTTCCTGGCTGTTTTTAGCCCCCTGCCTATTCCCATGTAACACTCCAATCCTTCCAGTGAAAAAAAAGCCTTTGCAGGGCTTTACCCCTTGCCAGAAAGTAACTAATAGGATGCAGTGGCCAGAGCAGCTCCAATTCATGTCTCATTGGTGGCAGAGCTTCTCTGGACCCCGTAGCTCTGTACTTAGCAGCTGTCCAGGGATTTTCCTGAAGGAACAAAGCTGGAGGGTCCTGCATGAGGTTTCTGGCATGGGCAGACACTGGGAGCTTTGCATCTAGGTGATTCTAAAGGTAGGTCTTCCCCTAAGCTAAGTGTGTAAAATTCTCTTCTGTTTTAATCTGTGCTTGCTTCAATTTTGTTAGTCTGCTCATGCCTAGGAACTCATAAATCAGATTTGGGATTTGCCAGTTACAGGTTGGATAATGGTGAAAGGTAACCTAAAAATGAGTCTTTAAATGTCAATACTGCCTTTGAATTCAATTTGATGTATAATTCACAGTGGAATTGTGAAGTTTCTAAGGTGGAAAAGCAGGAAAACTTAATATTGTTACTAATAAAATTGTTTTAGTTCCTTAGTTAATAAGCAGAAGTGTCCAAATTGTTTTTTAATCACTTTTATTGATACATATTAATAAAGCATACAAGTCATCCAAAGTGTACCAAATTGTTTTTCAGTGTAAACTTACTAGAAACTGTAACTAAGAGTTAAGATCCTTATATAGATGCCTTTATATTATAAAACAGCAGTAGAATAATATCTGAAATTGCTATAACTGGGTGAATTTAGCCTAGAACCTAATATTGTGATGGTAATCTTAAACTAATTTACCTTTGTTTATCGTTACTCCAGGTCTAGCCATACCCTTTCTTTAGCTTACTAGCTTCATCTAGCCCATTAGACTTCAGATATTGTGATGATAATTCTAAACTGAGCTTGCCTTTGTTTATGGTTGCTTCAGGCCTAGCCCCACCCCTTGCCTATGCTTATGGTTATTTCATGACAAGTTCTGCCCCCCATGGCTCAGGTCAAGGCAAATTTAAGAGGCCCCTGTCTCCTGTCCTTCCACTGGTATTAATGACCCTGCTTTCTCTTGTGACTCCAGGTGTGGACTAGATTGCTGTCTGGTGGAATTCTTGACCCTCAGGGTTGGATGTCCACTCTTCCAGTCCAGTGGCCAAAGACTGGGGAGGGGTCCTCCCACCTTGAGTGCTGATGTTCCTAAAAGCAGCAAGTCATGAGAAAAAACATGTTTCCCTGAGACTTCAGTAACCTCAATGAGTATATACTGGAATTAGTCTTGCTCATCCAAAGTCTGTCAAAGTCAAAATGGGAAATAAGCAAAGCTCTGAAGTAAGGAAAATGTTATAAATTCTATTTTAAAGCATTGGGAACAATTTGATTATAAGCCAATAATTAAAGAATGAAATTATTGTGCAAAACTGCATAGTCACAGTGGAAACTACAGTTATTAGAAATAGCCTTCAAAGAGATCTTTTAAATGTTATTTTACAGTTAAACTTATTTTGTTAAATAAGAGAATGAAAATTATCAGTAATATTAGTGTGTTTGTGTCTAATTCTCTATCTGTGCCTGCCTATTTGTTCAGTGTATATCTTCATATATTGGGATGGTAATATCAAATTAACAAATTAAAGTTCTTTAAAGAGTTCTGTTCAAATTGTTAAAAATTAAATATGTGCTTATATATGTGAAAGAATATTCCTGAGCCTAAATTAGGCTAAGCAGGATGGAGAGGTTGCATATAAATCTGAATATAGAAACTGTTGAGAAAGGGAAAAAGATTTTCCTAAGCTCTTTGACCTACCCAACTCCCATGGCCTTCTCTTTGCAAGAGCTGTGAGGGAGGGGCTAAGTGTGGCAGATTAAAACTCTTATCTTCCAGGCTGGGGAATTAAGAATCAGTTTGCCCTGTAATTCCCAAATTTAAGCCTTTTAACAGCCTTAAAATAAGGGTGGTTAATAATCCTATTACCAAATTTCAGTAAGTAAAGGAAAAGTCCTTGAAAGCTGTGGAAATATCTTTTCTAAATTATAATTTAAATCAATTAAACAATTATAATATACTCCAGAACCTAGCAGTCAGTATGATTTTAAGATTATTCATAGTTTTAGAATTTTATTAAAGAAAAAAGATTTTAGCCTCCTGCAAAGGAAGGAAAAAGAACATTCCTCACATAAACTATAATGGTTTCAATTTTATTTAGTTTGGGTGTAATCTCCCTAGGTTTATAGGATGTCAATTAAATAAAGTAACATTATATGTATTAAATCTTTAAGGTGATGAAAATTGTAAGTTCATGTTTAATGAGATTACAATAAAGGTAAATTTCATTGGTTGCTAATTGTAATTTAATAAGCTTATATAAAGGTAAAGTAACTAGTCTATGTGGTTATGGTTAATTATAAGGAGTCATCTTCTAAACTGAAGCATTTAAATGGCTAATTCCAGGAAGCCATTATTAATTAGAAACCTAAATTGATATTAATAACAAAAAGTAACTTCATAGCAGGGAAACCTGCCAGAGGCCACCTCAATCTGCATATTAAAGTGGTGATAAAGGAAGATAATCTTGATTGCATTGGGAATCTTAGATTTTCATAAAAAAATGGGGAAAGTAGTTTTCCTGTAGTGCTTAAGTAAAATACCTGTTAATTAACATCAACATGGTAAAGGTGTAGAAGTAAAAAGTAAAGTACTAAAAGTACATTTGATATGTTATATATTGCATTGGAAGTGTTTAGAAAGTATATAAAAATCAAGAGATAGACTTCAGTATTGTCAAACTCTCTTGTGCATTCAAACCACACATTCAGTACACTGCATGTTGCCTCTCCATTTGAGTTATTGGCTAAGTTGTTCACTGATCCCTAAAACAATAAATGTATCTACTACATCTCTGGTTATGCTCCTGATGTGGATGGAGAGTATGTTGCAGTTTCAGATTCCTGCAGCAGCTGGCAATGGTGTATGGCCTGCTCCCATGGAGAGATAACATGCATAATATTGCAAACCTGGAGCTTAGATCTATTAATTGCAGCTCAAAGAGCAACTTATGCATTGATTCATGCATTGATTAGTATTAAGTACTATACCTATATGCCTGATGATTATAATGATATCATTTCTATTCTAGATCATATGCAGAGGGATATTGAATATGTTAAAAGTCCCAGTAAATTTAATTCATTTTCTAAGTAGTTAATGAACATGGCTATAAGATAAAGAAATGGCTCTCTTAAGTACTGTCTTTATTTTGCTTGCCATATGCCTGTCTTGTTGCTTCTTATACTGTCTGTGAGTTTATGTCTAGGGCAGTGCCTCTCTTCATATCTCTCCTAGCTGTCCTAAGCATAACCACTGCTGTGGGAACTGGGGTTGGCAATTTATATCCAAACCAAGCAAGTCTACCACAATCTCTCCCTAGAGTTAACCAACAGCATAAAAAAACTCAAGGAAGAATGCTGTTTCCCATCAACTTTGGGAGGATGCAGCCTCTGAAGGCACCTTGTCTTTCTCACTCTCATGGTCCAGTATGTCATTCCTCTACCCCTTTTGGGGCCCACCTACTACCATTTTCTTTTTCCTTTTAGTGGGACCATTTATCTTCAAAATTCTAATTAAGTTTATTTCTTACAGAATCATTGCCTTATTAGTCGTGTGGGGATTTCATCCAGTTCCAACCAGGATGCCAGACCCATTTTCCCTCAACCACGATAGAATAGCCAGAGAGGTTTACACCCTGTCAGGCAGGGACTACTGCTCTAACCAGCAGGAAGTAGCTACAGAAAAATGACCATTGCTCCTCAGCCTCCCCTTAAGAATAAGGTCATGAACTCTCTGAGGGGGGAGTTGAGGCAGGTTAGTATAGTGAAAGAGGGAAGGTGGCTGGCCTGGCAGACAACATGGCCGAGAGACAACATGGCCATGAGACCCCATCTGGAAACCTCCTGAGAAAAAGTCTGCCAGAAAGATATTGTGAGATCCTGGCCATGAGAACCTCATTTGGAACAAGAGGGAAAGCCCCATATATCCTCAAAGTCCTCACCATTGGTCCCCTGAGAAATGACAGGTGGGGCAACCAATTAGAACAGCAAACAGACTTTAAAGAGCCCTGACCTAGAGCCCCACGTGCACCACTCACCCTTCAGTGTGCCCACAGTCCATGCACTTTTCTCACTTTCTTGTTTCTTAATGAACAAGAAATTTATGGCATGTCCTTAAATTCTTTTATTCAACATAAACCAAGAACATAGAAGCCCAGAAACCAGAGACATTTGGTAACAGTCCCTCCCCAGCATTATGAAACGAAGGAGTAAATAATAGCTTAATAAAGATAGTTCTACAAGCCCAAAACACTCTCTCTGCCTGGAGGAGCCCACATCTGAAGGTTCAGGTGCATAATCCTGTTCTCTTCTCCCATTTCTCAATAAACTACTGGTCTAACTACACCAGCATGTACTTAAATTCTTTTATGTAACATACCCAGGAACCTAGAGGAATCCATCATCCCCTGATTTCACACAATTTCATTTGGCAAGCCTAGCCAGGAGTTCTAGAGGCAGGTAACCTTACCCAATCTTAGCAAGGACTGGTGAGTGTAAACTATGAATTATAGCCTGTTTGTGCCTTCTTTTGGTTGTTTCCCAGATAGGATAATTATTGCTGGAAGCCCACCCCTGTCCACTTAGGGGCTTCTTACATGAGCTCCCAGGGAGCTCGGCCCTCATGCACCCCCTGCTTTGGTGTCAGAACAGTGGTGGACCTATCCTACCCGCACCCACCTGCCACCAGGGGCTTCTTACGTGAGCCAAGTGTGCACCTCCCCAGCATCCATACCTTGCCAGCCCACCTTGCCCCCATGTCCACAGTGGTGGACAAGGCCGAGGCAGGTGCTGTGGGGTGGCCCACATTCCCTTTCCCAGGGGGGTCATGAGCCATGGGGGCTATGTCCATGCTTCAGCTCCAGTCTGCCTTTAATCTTCCAACTACTGAATTCCTCATTTTGGGTTTGTGAGATGCTTTGGAATGTCTTAGGAACTGAAAATGCATTTGCTAGCAAGGCTTTAGTCCCACCCTTGATGGTACAGATAGGTTCTGTTCCTTCCCAGCCCTGGGAGGCCCTGACATTGCTTCAGGGCCCCCAAGGGTGTTGGCTGGAACAATTGATCTCTAATCTCTTATGGACTTTTTGTTTTTAAAGATTGATTGATTGATTTGTTTGTTTATTTATTCCCCCCTCCCATTGTTTTCCACTCACTGTCTGCTCTCTGTGTGTTCTTCTGTGTCTGCTTGTCTTTTCTTTAGGCAGCACTGGGAACTGATCTTGGGACCTTCCAGAATGGGAGAGAGGTGCTCAATCTTTGGTGCCACCTCAGCTCCCTGGTCTGCTGCATTTCTTATTGTCTCTTCTTTGTGCCTCTTTTTGTTGCATCATCTTGCTGCACCAGCTCTCTGCATGAGCCATCACTCCATGTGGGCCAGCACTCCTGCATGAGTCAGCACTCTGCACAGGCCAGCACTCTGCATGGGCCAGACTCACCAGAGGAACAGATTATGTTAAAATCCTATTTTATCAGCCAGTCAGCTCTAGATATTAGAAGGAAGCTCCAAAAGCTAGCACTAGGACCCAAATTCCAATGAATTCTCTTTCAGAAGCAGCTTTTTCTGTCTTTAGCAACCACAACAAGGCTATCGAGGACTTGAGGGTAAGGAGAGACAGACAGAAGGCTCAGCTCATTGCAGTCACCATGGGTGGTAGCCTGCCACCTTGGGATCACCCCTGCTCAGGCTCCAAAGCATCGAGATCCTGCTTCAACTGTGGAGAGCTTGGCTACTGGAAGGAAGGCTGCCCCAGATCCCCACAACCCCATAGGGAGCCCCCCAGTCCCTACCCCTAATGCAGGAACACAGGCCATTGGTCTCAGGAGTACACTGAATCCCAAAGGGCGAGTGGAGCATGACCCAGGGCCCTTATGGCCATAGCTGCTGGGGAGGACTGAAGGAGTCTGGGGGCAAAAAATGGCTCCTTGGACAACTCTGTGGAACATCTAACTGGAGGAGTAAGGATAAGGGAAGAATGTTCTAAGGAAGACTGGAGCTACTGGACACTGGCACATATCCACATACCCAACAGTCCATTTCATCATGTGCAGCTGCCATGGTGGCAGCCCCATTGAGAAGGACATTGGATGAGCTCATGTGAAGCAGGAAGATTAGCCTAAGGATGCAACATAAGTGTTTAGTGGGTACCCAGAGAGGGAGATTTTCACTGGTAAGCTAAATGACAGTTGAAGTTTTTCCCATAGGTTTTGGGGCTGCCAATGGGTGAGCTCCAGGTTTGCCATGCCATACATGTTGTCCCTTCTAGGAGCAGGCCTTAATGCCAATTTTGTCTGTTTAGGTTCTACCCACATTACTCTGGCAATTATTGCTCCACTTAGTATATCCTTCACACAGCCAGCATACTGTAGCACCATTGATCCTAGAGAGAGGCTAGGACAGTAAGCTCCAGTGTTCCACAAGTTTGGTGCATAGCACCCTCTGGCACTATGAAACAGATCCAGCCTGGAGGCAATATTGAACCATTGCTGCCTGGCAGAGCCACAGGAGTCCAAAGCAGCAACATAGATCCATTTACTTCAGGAGCATGGCCAGATGTGGCAGATACTTTTATTGTTTTAGGAGTCATAGTGACCCTCATAGCTAATAACTCAAATTTAGAGACACCATGCATGGCACCAGGGGCCTGGTTTAAATGCTTAAGAGAGTCTGACAAGCTGTATATTATCCCCTTATTGTGCGGCCCTATGGATATGTTTACTGCAGTAAGGCACTGTTTATGGCTGGAGTTGAGAACAATTTTGTATGATATAAACTAGGTTAGAATACTCTAGAGGAGTACTCAATGCCCTAGCTGTGCACCACCCCATAGCAGCCCCCTGATGGCAACTCTTTTTGTGTGGCCACAAAGCTGTTCCTTTTTTGGGGGTGGAGCAGATTATTCAGATATGAGCTAGAGTATTTGCCTCTTGATTCCCAGCCAGAGAGGTTGTTTTGTAACATATAATATTTTTAAAATAATTAAAACTGTGATTAACAGCACTATCATGACATTTAACATTATCATACAGAAAACATTGCCAAATTTTTAGGCACTTTACACAATCTTTAAGTATTTCTATGAACACCTTACTTATACAACTCTGATCAACAGAAGGTTAGAAAATTCCTTTTCATTTGTGTAACACTTTTAACCTATCAAATGAACTTAACTATTTTTAGTACTTCACTTTTTTCAAGGTGAAAGAACAAATTTTTTGCATTAGTTTGAAATACAAAGATACATTTTAGGGTTTGACTTTGAGAAAGCAAAATGCTAAAAGTTGTTAAGAGTGAACATTATGTTCTTTTAAAGTGAGAAGACTTGTTTTTCTTAAACCACCAAGGACACAATAAGGTTAAAGTACAAGAAGCTATTTTGATAAAAACAGACTGTGCTTTGTATAATGATTATTCAGGAGAAAACTTGTTATAAACTTTCCACTAAAACAGATGAATGATTTAAGAAACTGGTTTTTAGTTTTGCATCAGTATACTATTTGGTGCTAAGGTTTTTAAAACTTGGGAGATAGACCCATTAAATCTACCCAACTTTGGCCACAAAAATTCTTTCTCCATGAACCTTCTGTACTTTCTGTATTCACTCAGGTTTTATCCCACATCTTTCTCTTTCTTAGTAATCACTTTTATCTTAGGACTAAATTACTTTTGTCTTCTTTAATAGAAAGAGAAAACACATTCTATATACCTTACATACTCAAGTTACCAAAATGATCCTGGAAACTGTCTCCAAGCAAACCTCTTGCAACATACAATTACCATTAAAATTAAACAAACTTGTCAGAGTAATGACTTAATTTGGTTATATGCAAACATAGCTCTTTCATTCTAAATACCTAGAACATTGATAGCTCATAGGGATGGTTTTAAAAAATATATGCTTTTCTTAGTTTCCATGATTATGGTAATTAACAGACATTTTAATTTAGCAGTACAAAAAAAAACTAATTTCTCCATTATTTTATAAATACCTAATATTCCCAATGGGATCAAGATTATTCCCTACCACTACTTTAATATGCAGATTGAGGTGGTCTCTAACAGGTTTCCCTGTTATGAAGTTACTTTTTGATATCAATATCAATTTAGGTTTCTATTCAATAATGGCTTTTTGGAATTAGTCATTTAAATACTTCTGTTTAGAAGATGCTTTTGTTAACTTCCTATAACCAACTACAACCACATAAACTAGGTACTTTTACCTTTAAGTAAGTTTATTATAATTAGAAATCAAGGAAATGTATCTAGTTAAGCCTTGTTTTACATTTCTCATTTTGTTCTGTGAAAACTAGTTATTTTACTTTAAGACAGAGCTCTATTTTCTTCTTTAATTTAATCTTATTAAACATGAATTTACAATTTTCATTATCTTAAAGATTTAACACATATAATGCTAATTCATTTTATTAGTATCCTATAAACCAAGGGAGATTATACCCAAGCTAAATAAAATTGGAACAATTAGTTTATGCAAAAATGTTCCTTTTCCCTTCCTCCACAGGAGGCTAAAACCTCTTTTATCTTTAATAAAATTTTAAAATTGTGAATAACCTTAAAAGCATACTGACTGCTAGTGAAGCCGGCTAGTAAGGTAGGGAATCAATAGATGGATGTGGAACCTGGCAAGAAGTCCACATGGACATCAATACCCCCAAGATGGCTGCTGGAAGACCTTCGTGAGATTTCTGTCACCCAGAAT
>JAQZBX010099181.1:0-11502 GCA_029593785.1 Cabassous unicinctus
AGAAAACCCCAGGTATATGTGAATAACTTCACCTTGGTAGTGGTTGGGGGAGATGGTGGTGGTTATGACTAGTGCTGTTTTTAATCCAATATTCTGAGAGCCCACCCCTCTTATGAGAACTCCAGGAGGGATTTGAGAAGATGGATACTGATGACACCAATAACTGCACAGTCCTGAAGGAAAACACCATTTTGCAGCCTTTATAAATAATCTGTTTTCTGCACAACAAGCTTCTTTGGCTGAATTCTCTAATGCCTTACTTGCAATACTCCTAGGAATTGAGAGGAACTCCCTTCTCCCTGGACTCCTTTATTTTCTCCAGGTACTGCCTGGCAGCCATCTGTAACTGTAAACAATGGTTCTATTTGGGACTGTAAAGGTTTGGAAATGCATAGTGGTGAAGGTAGCACCTTCTTTTGTGTAAAATTAACAGCACTGAATTATATAGGTGAATATTGTTAAAAAGGGACACATCACATTATATATGTTACTAGAATAAAAATGAGATGATAAGACATAGGACAGTATAACACAGTGAAACTTATTGTAGATGATGGATTGCAGTCATTGGTACAAAAATATTGAATAGTTAGTACTATTATTTTCTTCATTTTTAAAGGAGCTTTAGATTACATAAATGTTACATCAAAAATATGGGGGGAAATAAAAGAAAAAAAATATGGGGAATTCCCATATACCCCAACCTGTCCCCTGCCACAGTTTTCCCAATTAACATCTTTCATTATAATGGTACATTTGTTAAAATTGATGAACACATATTGAAGCACTGCTACTAAGTGTGGTCTACAGTTTACATTATGTTTTACATTTTGCACCACACAATTTTATAGATTTTCACAAAGTGCATAATGGCTTGTATATGTCATTGCACTATCATGGAGCATTATACCAATGTCTCAAAAATAATAGGGGCTGAAACCAAGTCTATAAATGTGTCTAAGTCTGATTCATTGGGGGAGATGTACTATTTTAATAATGTTTCCTTAATTATAACAAAGCTAGCGACTGTTTAAAAAAGAGTACAATTACAAAAAATACTATCATCAATTGTAAAAAATATTCCACACTGATGCAAGGTGTTGATGATGAGGTGGTGTTTGGGAATCCTTCATTTTATGTATGATTGTTCTGTAAACACACAAATCTCTAATGAAAAGATTTTTTTAAAATTAGAAACTACAAAGTATTTCTATGAGAATTAAAAGAGTACCTAAATGAAAAAATATCAAGAGTACCTTGATGAATAGAGAAATATAACTTTTTCTTAGGTCAGAAGTCTTGATTTTATGTCAGTTTACTCAGAATTAGTCTATGAATTTAACTGCTGCAATGAAAACTGCACTATTTTTGTAGAAATTGAGAAGGTTATTTTAAAATTCATAAGGAAAGGCAAGAGAACTAGAATAGATTGTGGCAAGAATTAAATGAGAAAGTGCATATGAAATATTGGGCAAAGAGTCTAGCACTTGTATTAAAATAAGATGTTAAATAAATATCATAATTAAAATGTTGCATCTTAAAATCCTTACAATTTTTGTAGTGCAGCACTTCTCACACTTGAATGAACATAACATCCAGGGATCTTTTTAAAATGATTCTGAATCATTAGGTCTAGGGTGTGGCCTGAGACTGTGCATTTCTAACAATTGAGAATCAAACATATATTTTAAAAAATTAGAAATGAATTCAGTTTTTCTATTTTTTTATTTTCTGCTTTCCAAATTGTACATAATTATTTATTTTTAGAATCAAAAAAATTAAATATTGTTCTAAGAGAAATGACCACCAAGCATATCTATTGTCCCATCTAGGTTAAAATGTAGAAAAAATAACCTAAATATCAGCTGTCATAAAATTAGACTCCAATAATCCACTGCCACTTTCAGGGCAGGTTTCCCTGCACCTTGTACACTTTTTACAATGGTACAGAGTTGGCAAGAGTTGCCCATGGATCTGGGGGAAATTATTAAAGCAGAGGAAAAAGCACCACATTCAGATGGTGGGAAGACATAGGAAAGAGCAGTGGCTTCTTGCAGCTGACTGTGTCACTTGTGGAAGCCTGTGGTCAAGTCCCAGGCCAGGACTTTGTGTTTCTGGGGAGAGTGGGACAGTTGGTCGGGACCCCTGAAGCTGGTGTTGCCTAGCAACCCCTCACTGTGTTATGGAATCCTGAGTGTTTAGATTCAGATTAGTTCAGTCAAGGCAGCAGTTCAGGACACTTGGCGGGATTTTCTGAGAATATTGAACACTTTTCTCAGAGTGGACCATGTAGTTCTTTGACTTACAGTGATGTCATCCTGGCTTGGTGGCCTCGGCTCTGGCTTGGGCCAATCTCTGGGTTGAGTGAGGGGCAGCCTGGCTTCCCTCACTGGACAGATGTCAAACTTTCCAAAGGGTAAGCAGATGGAGGCCATGGAGGATATGGAAGCAGCATTATCTAACTCTAGGAAAGAGGAAATTGAAGCCATTCATTCAAGCTTAAGATCAGAGAATGAAAGATGTAAATATTGTACAGATTTAGAAGAGAAGCTTGAAGCATCAGAGCTTCAAGTAAAGCAGCAATCTACAAGTTACTATCTTAAAATACCATAGATTGTGCTACAGGATCAGGCCAGTATGTTCAGAAACTTGTGGTGTAACAGCAATCACAGCATCACCTTCATTTTGTTATGGTACGACTTATCATGCTTCAGCTTTCCATGGTGATGACATGGACTTTGGTGACATTATTTGGCCAAAACAAGAAATAAACAGACTGTCAAATGAAGTTTCAAGACTTGACTCTGAAGTTGGCCATTGGAGGCATATTGCTCAGACACAAGGAACAAATAGTTCTGATCAAAGTTAAATTTACAAACTGCAAAATACAATCTAGGAATTTAAACAGACCCTAAGTCAGGAAACTGACAACCATCAATGTGAAATCTCAGTATTGCAGAATGCACATCAACACAAGTTGGCAGAAATAAGTCGTCAGCATTGAGAGGAATTAAGTAAATATTCAGAACAAATTGAAGAACTCAGAACAAATTGAAGAACTTGAAATTCTGTTACAACAAGGTGGTGCAGGAAGTGGAGTAACTCAGCACTCTAAAATTAATGAGATACAAAATCCTATTCAAATTCTACAAACTGAAGAAATACAGTGTACAAAAAAAAATTGAAGAACTGGAGGACAGAGTAAATGACAGAAATGAAAAATTATTTTCTGCAGAAAATCAAAGAGATGCTTTGAGGGGAGAACAAGAATTGCTAAATCTGGGAAAGAGAGATAATTAAAGAATGTGAGAGATTCAAACTGGAATGTAGTATATTACAACCTTATGTTGTGAAGCAAAGTGACACTGTAACAGAAAAGGAAAGAATTCTTCTGTAATCATCAATGGAAGAAGTGTTCAGACTACAACAAGCACTAACTGATGCTGAAAATGAAATAATGAGATTGAGAAGTTTAAATCAGGATAACAGCCTCACTGAAGAAAATTTGAAACTTAAAAAGTATACCCAAGCTTTAGAAAAAGAGAAATGATTACTGGGTCAAGAAAAGGAAGAACTTCAAATATCACTTTTAAAATTGAACAAGGAATTTGAAGTTGTTAAAGTACAGTTACAAGAAGTATGAATTTGGATTCAGAATTAAATAATTTGAGAGTTATTTTGGAGGCAAAGGAACAAGAACTCAATCAGAGCATTGCTGAAAAGGAAATACTGGTAACTAAGTTAGAAGAATTGGAAAAACAGGAAAAAGAAGCTACAAAGCACATGATTTTATTGAAAGAGTAACTATCAGAGAAACAAACTGAAGGAGACAGAATCATCAGTAAATTAAAACAAGATTTGAATAATAAAAAGATGAGAGTTTCTCAACTTGAAGATGGTAAAATGAACATTATTAAAGAACTGGATGTACAGAATGAAAAGTTAATTCAAAGTGAACTGGTCCATCATAATATGCATTTAACCCAGCAGAAGCTTGAGGATAAATTAGAAGTTTAATTAAATCAGCTAAACAAATCACAAAACAATAATTTAAATATTCAGAAGGAGAAAGATCAACTTAAGGAAACTATTACACAAAATGAGGGGGCATTTTCAAGAGTCAAGAATGAGTTAACTCTGTCTCTTAAGCAAAACTGCAACAGTAATTTTAAGGATGATTTACTTAATGAAAGGGAAGCTGAGGTTAGAAACTTAAAGCAAAATCTTTCAGAAATGGAACTGCTCAATGAAAATTTTAAGAAACTTGATTTTGATATTAAAATGGAAAAGGAAAAGTTGGTCTTAGCATGTGAAGTTGTAAGACATCAGCTGGAAGAATCTATTGCTGCTAACAGTCAGATTTCTCCAGTGAAAAATGCCATTGTGGAGGCTTTAAGAATGGAAAAAGGACAGTTAGAAGCAGAATTGTGTCAGACTGAAAAGTGGCTGTTGGAAGAAGGAAACAAGTATGAGTAAACCATTGGAGAACTGTCTAATGCATATATCCTGACTAGCTTGGCCTTACAACTGGAACATAAGCATTTAATTAAACTCAGTGAAGAGAAGGACTTTGAAATATCCAAACTCAAAAGGAATATTGAGCAGATGGATTCAGATCATAAAGTAACTAAAGAAAGTTTATCATCTAGTTTAGAAAAGCAGAAGAAATTGGCCCAACTTATGAAAGAGAAAGAAATTTCTATTGGAAAACTTAAAGCAAGAAGTTCAGAGCTCCAGGAGGAATTAGAGAAATGTATTCAGGCCTTAAGGAAAAATGAAAATTTGCAACAAACCATAGAGAAAAAGACAGAAGTCTTGCATGCATGAAAGAAGAAAACAATCATCTGAAAGAAAAACCAGAAAGACTCAGGGAACAGAAGAATCAAGCTACACATGTGGCTGAACCCAAAACTCTAGATATTATGGAACTGGAATCTGAGGTATCACAACTGAATATAATAAAGGGTGATCTTCAAGAGGAAAGAAAACATCATCAAAAGATAATTGAAGATCAAAGCCAGAGTAAGATGGAACTACTTCAGACTTTACAGGAGCAGAAAAAGGAAATGGATGAGTTTAAATACCAGCATGAGAAAACGAATTCCACACATGCCCAGCTCTTTTTAGAGAAAGATGAGGACAACAGGAATTTGAAAAAACAATCAAACAAGTCAGAACTCAGATGCATAAAGGAAAACAGGGCATTCAAACTGAGAATTCTGATATTTTCCTAGAAATAAAAAATTCATATAAAAAAGTTCATATAAAAGTGGAAGTGAACAGGATGATTTATCTAAAGCTGAAATTGAAAGATTAGTAAAAGGCATAAAAGCACAAGAATAGGAGATTAAATTTCTAAATGAAAAGAATTTATCTTTAACAAAACAGATTGAAAAGCAGTCCAAAGATGAGGTTGTTAACTCAGATAATCCAGCAGAAAGAGTTGGAAATACAAGCTCTTCATGCAAGAATCTCTTCAGCTCCCTACACCCAGAATGTTGTTTGTCTTCAACAACAACTGCAAGCCTATGTCATGGAAAGATAACAAGTATTAGCTGTTTTGAGTGAGAAGGCTAGGGAAAATAGCCACCTAAAAAGAGAATATCACAAAATGATGGACATAGTTGCTGTCAAAGAAGCAGCCCTTATTAAGCTGCAAGATGAAAATAAAACATTGTCCACTTAGATTTGAAAGTAGTGTCCAGGATATGTTTAGAGAAACTGTGCAGAATTTATCATACACTATTCAAGAAAAAGATATTGAAATAGATGCATTAAGTCAGAAATGTCAGACTTTATTGACTGTTTTACAGACATACAACACAGGTGACAAGGATGGAGGTGTTAATAGTAATCAGTTTGAGGAGCTACAAAAGGAACATAATATATTAAAGCAACAAGTGAAGAAAATTGAAGAGTGGAAACAAGTGAAGACCACAGTACAAAATATGCAGCATGAGTCTGCCCAAGTAAAGGAAGAACTTCATAAACTTGAGGTCCAGGTTTTGGCTGACAGTGATAACAATTCTATTTTACAGGTAGACTGTACTGGCATAATCCAAAGTTATGAAGAGATAGAAACCAAATTTTAAAAATTTGGCCAGGAATTAAAACAAGTTCAGTACAGCCTAGGACAGCTTTACAACACCAAGGATCTTCTTTTAGGAAAATCTGATATTTTACCACAGCTCTCCTCTGGACAATCACTTTTTTCACAGTTAGCAGAGTCTCTTGGAGGAGGATCAAAAAGTGTTCCCACCACACCTCTGGGACCAAATCAACAGCCTGTGCTTAATAATTCTTTTTCAGAACTTTTTGTTAAATTTCTAGAAAAAAAATCTCATCCATCTGTTCCAACACTGAAGTTTTCTGCTCATGACATTAAACCTCTAAATTCACCAGGAAGAACAAAACTAACCACAAATGTATCACAAACCTTTAAAGATACAGCAGGGTCCAGAACCAGTAGAAGAGCAGATGGGAATACATTCTTGTACCCTGCTCTGCAGCTGTGCCTCTTATCAATCTTGCTGGACTTGGAACTGGTGGGCCTGGGAATCTTCCTTTGAAACCCATTTCAGATGTGTTGCCCACATTTATACCTTTGCCATGTTACCTGACAACAGCACTGGAGTTGTATTGCAAGACTTTTAAAGTAATAGGTGATTCTCAAGCCAGAAGCAATATAGCATTTTAAAACAGGCAAACCAAGCTTAAACATATATCTGTATATATTTCATCACAAAGTGGCCTTTTGGAAGAAGTTGTGTATTTGTTTGTATTTGTACTTTCTCTAAATTTAATAAAAATGTCCTTAACAATTTTAGAAACTGCAAGCATCATAGGAAAAGTGTTTTCTATATAATATACTTTTTTTCTTCTCTGATTTGGTACCATTTAAACTAAAAAGATTTATCTTTTATCTTAATTTACAAAAAGAAAAAGAAAGAAATGCAAATAGCAATATATCAGGTCTTTGCTTCCTTCTCTCATTTTATATGACACAAGCCCTATGCCTTGTTGCTCACAGCTGAGCTCCAGGAGACAGTAGATTCTGGAGGGGAAGGCAGGGATCTCAGCAGAGATAGGCAGCCATCTTTACTATGTGGCAAGACCTGAGGATGACCAGTAGCTGACATTGGTGAGAAAACATCTCTGCTGGAGCAATGATTTGGACATTTCGCAGCCCCAGAACTGTAAATTTTTATGCCAAATAAATCTCTATTATGATTTACTTGTTTTAACTAAATGTGTCAGGAATAATTGCTGAGTATTCTATACACTGGGCCTGGCACCCACTGCAAGACAAGGGTGATGATATCAAAGCTACAGATCAGGGAAGATAGATGGGGAGAGTGTGATGGTAAGGAGTGGTTACTTTCAGGATCCAGTGTTTCCTCTCCTAGGAAAACTCCACATCACCTCTTTCACTCTGATCGATATATATTCAGCAACTTGATAAAAGCCCATGAAAGAGGCTGTAGGAATCTGCATCTGAAACTGCTCCTTCCAAATTAGCATGGGGATCCCAAACCCACGGTCCTTCCTCTCCTTCCTGACTCTGTAATCCTGTTCTTCCTTTCCACTGGACCCCATCCAAGTGACTCCATGTCCACTGCCACCACCCTCTCCATCAAGACACCTTCTGGTTTGGCTCCAGGAAGATATGCCTGTGTTTGACATCATATCCCTTGTCTGAACATCAGTGCCTCCATAGCCTCTTGATCCCCTTTCCCCATTCCATGTCCCATCCCCTTGAAGTCCATCCATGGTGATCTCACCCATTTCCCCATATCCAGAAAATCTATTCCCAGAACCCATAGCTAACACACTAGAACCTGCTTTATAAATTGGCTTAATGGCTCAAACTGTTCCTCTGCCTCCACCCCAACTGCTTGTGGGAAACCTATGCCTGACCCAGGAGGATCACCTCACCTAACTTCATAGCCTCTAAGACCTTCTTATGTTATACAGGGATACTCACATGCAAAATGACAGGATTGACATATTTAAACTACTCTGTTCTGTCCCTTCACTGCATCAAATGGGTTTCTCTCATTTATTAATATTTTTAATGTATTTGTAAGTAGTAATACTAAGTGACAACAACATTGAAATAAATTATATTTTACCATGTAGTAATATCACTGATCTACAAAGACCAATTAATCTGAATGTTTTGGAATTTCTGGTTGTTATTGATCTATAGCTCACCTGACCACATTTTATATGTATACACAGATAGATGTAGAGGTATAGAATGAGTTCCAGGGTCCAGTGTCTGTGCATGTGCAGGTATTCTCTCCTGGGAAAACGCTGAAATCATATAAACAACTGCAGCACAAAGCACTTCATCAAGAGTCATATGTGGGAAGCAGATGTTGCTCAAGTGATTGGGTTCCCATGTACCATACAGGACATCCAGGGTTTGGTTCCTGGGGCATCCTGGTGAAGGGCAGACTGGCCAGTGCAGTGAGCTGGCCAGAGTGGAGAGCTGGCCCATGTGATGTGCTGGTCCACTCAGGAGAGCTGACCCATGCAGGGGTGCTGGCCCGGGCATGAGAGCTGGTGCAGCAAGATGACACAACAAAAAGAGACAAAGAGAAATGCAGGAGACCAGGGAGCTGAGGTGGTGCAAGAGATTGAGTGCATCTCTCTACCCCAGATGGTCCCAGGATTGGCTCCCCATGACACCTAAAGAGAAGGCAAGCAGACACAAAAGAACACACAGAGAGCAGACAGCAAGCACAGAACAAAGGGAGGAGGGATAAATATATAAATAAATCCTTTATAAAAAAGTCATATGTACTCCACAGGATGGTGAAAAACTGAGTGCCCTTCACAAGAAAATCTCATGAATCTGATGTCCTATAAGAGAAACACCTGAGATTTCAATTGGTTTCATGTAAGGATGTCTAATCATTTACATTACAGATATATACAATTTTCTTGGGACAGAGATTGCTGAGTTGGAGTCTCTTCCAACTAACCAATGATTGAAAGGATATCAATGAATAGCAGCAGCAAGTTATAAATTGTATGGTAGGGGGTCTGTCACCTAGCTGTAGTTTTTTTCTCCTTGGATTAAGAATTTTATAATCACTAACCAAAATGGACTTGAGAAATACATGTCTAGGAAAAGCTTCTGAATCCCAGATGGATCTGCAATGCTTACTTATGGGGTCCTTGACTTGACCAGTTTCCCATTTACCTTTTTCTAATAGTGGCAAACAAGAAAAAGTATTCTTCAAACAGGGTACAGCATGATATGATCCTCATACAGTTTTCTCTAATTACAGGTGGCACAAGGAACAAGTAAAGTGGTACATTACCTAGGATTATTGACATAGAAAGCTCTGGATGATAGGAAAACCAGGGCATTCTTGTTAAGTTTGTCAAGAAAGCCACCATGGTTCCAGCCCTTGGTGGAAATAAAGATTGGGGGTGTGGTTAGAGAAAGTGATTTTCCAGGGGAAGCACTATGGGCACATGCTACAGTCCTGAAAGCAGCTGTATTCCCTTTACAGGCCATAGATTTGTGTGTATGGGGATTAGGGGGTGTGTATGTGTGAGACTATGTGGAGTGACTGTGAATGTGGTGGAGAGAGTGGGAAGTTGGTGTGTGTGTTTCCCCAACAGGTGCATCCAACATAACACTGGCCAATTGTCATTGCAAACTTTCTCAAAAATAATGCTATGACCACTGCAAACATTGCATATATTAACCCATAAAACCCTTGCCACAATCATTTCTGAGATTATGTTTATTTTCCCTGTCCTTTTCATGGAGACTCTGAGGTTCACAGATTAGTGACCCAAGATTTCAAGTCCCCAAGGAGAAGAGCCAAAATGTGAACCGAAGCATGTGGCCTGTGTGCTGATACACTGAACTTCTCAGATTCACTTATCTCACTGCCATGAGTCATCAGTGACCATTCAAGGTATGCCCATCATCCCTGTGTGTGCCAGGAAGTGCCCAGCTTACAGGGCTCCTAAATATACTTTCCTATATTAGGTAGCCTCAGGAGTCTCATAACTCAAGTTAGCATTAGGTGCATTTTACCAGATATTTAGACATAGTTATTAGATTGAGAAGCACCAGATATTTAGACATAGGTATTCATGTGAAAAGCACATAGAAATCCCCACATGTTTCTGGCAAGATCACAGAGTCTGAGAGTTGTGAACTAGTAGGAGGACAAGCTGGTCAACTCCTGCCAAGACTCTGTCACTGCTCAGCACATGGTCCAATCAGGCAAGAATCAGGGAGATATTTTTATTTATTTGATAACTTCATCATCTCAAGACCTACAAATGATCAAATCTGTGAGCTACACACTTGAGGGCAGTAACCAATAAGAACTCAAAGTCCTGATTATTAGCCTAGTATTCATCCCTTCTTGCAACTCTCTTGTGGAGCTTGGAGTCTCCTTCCTAATGAACTGTCCCACTGTGGGATGGTTAGTGTGAGTATGGAGAGTCAAACCACTCACTGAATACACTTACCAGCAATGAAAAAGAACACTGAAAGGAAAAATATTACAAGGTCAACATTGACTATTTTTAATATGGTGTCAGTGTAATCAAAATCTCTAGTTATCTTTATGAAAAAAGATTAGTGACTCAATTCAATACACTATTTTGCCTAGAATTAAATCCCTTTCACCACTCAAAGGTTACTTATAGAGGAGGAGACAAGATGGCATTGGCTTAGGGGGGCAACTGCGGACAGCTCCCACAACACAGCAGATAGTGGATGGAGTCCTACATGGGGGTCTGAGCTGTGGGCATGTGGAGTGAGAAGCTTGGGACATCTATCTGGGCAGATCAATGGCGTGGACTGAACCATAGAGATTCGTGAGTTTTAAGCCTGCCTGTGGCAGTAAACACAGTCGGCTGACCCCCACCCTTATGGGAAAAAACAAAAGCCGGTTGGAAACGCGACTCCTGTCTGGTAACTGGGTGACCCGGCCTGGTGGGAGGGGGCATTTTCTGAGGGGGGAGCTCTGGTAAGAGAGCTTTATTTTCTGGGGATTTGGCTCCCTGAAGCCCCCTGCAACTTAGATGAACAAAACAGCTGCAGTGAATCGGCACCCAGAGGAGGAGACTGGTTAATCTGCAGAGGGAGGTGATTTGACTAGCTGCTCAGGGGTAAGCCCCGAGCTCCATGGAGCTGGGGAGAGGGGCAATCTGCAAGAGAGGGAGAGTTCTGACAGAAAGCAGAGAGGGGATATTTTAGCTGTCAATCTGGCTGCCTGGACCCCCTCATAACTTTGGGGAGCAGATAAGCCAAATTTAAACAGCACCAGGCTGAGGGAACAGGTGAATCTGAAGAGTAAATCTCACTTACCTGGAGCCCGGTGACGCAGGGGCTCTGATCCAGAAGGGCAGAGTCTGCCGTTTTTAGCTTCTACACTGACAAACATCAGATATTTGCATCCCTGGGGAAGCCAGAAATTGGGAAGTGCTTGATTAGTTACCTCGAGCCCAGTTAAGGTCCCC
>JAQZBX010099182.1:0-11487 GCA_029593785.1 Cabassous unicinctus
GAATAAAGGTGAATTGAATTGAGTTGAATTGAACTGAATTGAATTGAATTGAATTGAACTGAACTGAACTGAATTGAATTGAATTGTAAGACTGGATGGATGGATGGACAGAGGGTTGGATGGATGGATATTTGGATGGATGGGTTGTTATTTGGATGATTGGACAGGTGGGTGAATGGATGGAAAAAAATGGATGGGTAGGTGATTGGATGGTAAGATGGTTGTTTGGTTAAATGGAAAATAGATTGATGCTTGGATGGTAGATTGAATGAATGGATATAAGGATGAATGGATAAATAAATGATTGCAGGGTAAGACAGAAGGAAGGAAGGAACAAAGGAAGGAAAAAAGGAAGGAAGGAAGAAAAGATATTTGGATGGATAGATGGATTGTTGCATGGATAAATGGATATCAACTGAATGATTGGATGAATGGATGGATGATTAGATAGAAAAATGAATGGATGGGTGATTGAATATTAGGATGGTGGGGGGGGGATGGATGGATGGATAAATGGAAAAATGGTTGGCTGTTTAGATGGTAGAGTGGATAGATGAATGAATGGATAGATAAATTATTGGAGAGTAAGAGAGATAAGATGGATAGACAGAGAGATGATAGGATCAGATTAGGTGACTGTACCTGGGAGGGAAATCTAGCAACTGAAGCACAGAGATAGGAATGCCCAAGGTGTGTCTGGGAAACAATGAATAAATTAGTGTGACTGGGGCAGAGGGCTCATGCCAGGGAGAGGAAGGAAAAGAGTAAATACCCACATTCTCTCTTCTGCAAGGAAAGGTAGAGAAGCCGGAAAGGGTTCTACACAAGCAGCTGCTGGGAAGGGAGGAGTTAACAGCAGGATGGCTCCCTGGCCAGCTGCGACCAGGGTGACACTGACAGATTACAGCATGTCGTCCGCACTAATAACACTGCAGCGTCCTCCTGCCGCTCCCCAGCCACCTCCGGCTCCAATGGATCAATACCAAAGGGTGCCCAATGAAATTCCTCAGCCAACTTCCTCCAAGACTTGGACGCTTTAAAAGCACAGAACCACAGAGTAGAAGGGACCACAACAATCAGCTCATTCCCCAAACTGGGCACTCCTGGGGCCACGGATGGTGTCCCATTCACCTTGGCATCCCTCATTCCATCACAGGGCTGGGCAAGGACACCCCTCTCCAAAAGTTTGCCGAGTGAATGAAACCTCCTAGCCAACATGGGAGTCCTCACAAATACATCTCTTTGGCACACAATCCCTTAGCCTCTTACATATCCCCAGCAACAGGAGGCTCTCGACCTCTCCCAAGCAACCAGAGCCTTACCTTGTTGGATGTTCTGATGATGACAATCACCTTCCCTGTTTTGAGTTAGCGCTCCCACACACACTAGCCTTCTATTTCCCAATTTCTTCCTTTTCCCTGGCCCCCTCTCTTCCCCTTTCCCAAACCACACAGTAACCCAGTGCTCATCTCCTGGGTGATGAAATCAGATGACTGAGGAGGAGGAAGAGGGATCGACATTTACTGAGTACCTTTGCAGGGCCAGGCATGTCAGGAATCTACCCTTGCTGTCTCGCATCATCCTCATGAACGCCCTGAGAGGTAGGTGCTGTCCTCCCATCTACAGATGAGGACCCTGAGGTTCAGAGAGGGTAGGTAACATGCTCAGAGTCAGACAGCCACACAATAGCAGGAGCTGGGACTGCCACTGTGTTCTAGCCCAAGGGTACACGGCACGAATGTTTCCCACATCTTGTTCTTGGCCTCAGATGAGTCTGGAAAGGACCTGAACTGGTCCTCTAATCCACCACCACCATCCCCAGGGGAGGTGGAGAGACCTTCCCAAGGTCACCCCAGCTACAAAGCTGCCCAGATCGGGGGTTCTCCACCCCTCCCCTGCCTCCTCTACCCAGACTGCAGCCTTTAAATAGCATTTCTCATGAAAGGGAACCATGGCTCATTGGCGAAATGGCTGATTCCAGGACTGGGGCAGGGAAAGAACAAGGCGAAGGTGGAACATCTCATTCTTCCAGAAAGCAAGGAAGTTACAGTCACCACTAGGGCTGGGCCACAAGGCTCAGTGTCCACCTTGAAGGGGCTCCCACGGGCCAGGAGGAGCCCATTTGAACATCAAAAAGCTAGGAGAACATTAAAGAACCAACTCATTACTCTGAAAGCTGATTTTTAAAAGGGGGGAGGTGAGAAGCAAAATAATGTCTCTATCCCGTATTATATAGTATATATTGTACCTAATACAGGTGCCCCACCCCGCCCGGGAAAGCGTCGCCCACCATGGAGCTGGTTGAAGCAGCCCTGTCCACCTCTGGAGAAGGAGCTGAGCCCCCCGCCAGCTCCAGCCGGGGTCTCACCTAAGCCCTTCCATCCCCCCACCACCCTGCCTTTCCTTCCACAGGGCAGGGACCTCTGAGAAGCTCTAACTGGCACTTGGAGAGGGAAATGACACACCCAGAATCCACCACTGGGCACCTGGGCCAGACCTCCCGGAATCCAGAGCCCACCGCCTCCCTCAGCTCCACCTGCTGGGACTGATGGGCCAGAGCTGCTCCGGGAGTCAGCCTGAAGCATCAGACAGGTCTGTCCCAACCCCGCAGGCCCCGCTCTCCCTCTCAGCACACCTCCAGCCTTGCCAAAAGCTTGCCCGCTGTGGCAGCCCCCCAGCGGCTCTGTCTCCTCACCCCCACACGGTCTTTCCCCAGCCTGCACGGTCCCCATCCCCTCATCTCCATCCACCACTTGCCCCCACAGCCCAGCTCTCCACCATCGCACACCTGCACAGTGGCCTCTTGGCCTTCCCGCCCCACTACCACCTCCACCCCCACCCCACCCCCCAAGCCCCTCTTCCCCTTACTCAAAACACAGCTGAGTGGTAACACCCTCCAACCTTACAAAAAAGAGGATGCAAACCACTGCAGGCTGTTCCCAAAGCCCACGCCCGTGGTTAAGCTGTGCGTGGCTTTTCATACCTTTGGGGCTGTATCTGGAAAGAACATCTCTAGGGAAAACACAAGAAACTGGTCAGCTCTACGCAGCTAGAGATAGGGATGGGAATGAGACCCGCGTCACCTGTGAGCCTTTTGAGCCCTTTGAATTTTGTGTCATGTGTGTGAACAACTATATAAAAATAATGAATTTGCTTTAATAAAAGTGACCATTAAAAAGTCGAACAGACCAACAAGTCCTAGCTTCACCATTACTAGTTTTGTGACCTTGGACAACCTACTTAAACACTCCCAGCCTCAATTTACTCATCTATAAAATGGGGGTGATAATTGTACCTGTCTTGTAAATCATGTTAGTGATAAGCAGATGCTCAGGGAGCACTTACCACTGTGCACAGCAAATAGTCAGGGCCCAGGAAATAGTCATCTTCTCTTTGTCCATCTTCCTCATGAAACTCTGAGCTCCTGGACAGAACCACCTTGTTCAACTGTGGATCCCCGCACTTCGCACAGCTCGTGCCATGATGGTTAAGTCTTGAAACATTTCCCGGCACCTATGGGATACGACTCACAGTCACTAGCTGGCCCCTGGCTGCCTTTCCTGCCCCTTACCCATCCTCAAGCACACCATAGCCTTTGACTGCTCTGTCCCTCCGCACATGCCACCGCCCCTGACGCTTTCCTTCCCTCAGACTCTGCACTCCTTTCTTTTGGTAATCTGCAAATTCATCTCATCCTTTAAGATCATGCAAAAGGTGCCCTCCTCTGTGCAGCCTTCCCACCCACCCTTGGTAGACTCAGTCAGCCCCATGGCACTTGGCACAAACCTCTGGGCAACATGTACCAAATTATATTGTTAGCTCTTTACCTGCTGTCTCCCCCACCACTCTGGGAGCTCCAGACAGAGAGGATCTGTTTTTCATATCTGGATCCCCAGTGCTTAGTGTAGAGCAGGCAGTCTGGAAATGTTTGTTGAATGAATGGATGGATGGGTTGGTGAAGGGATAGATGGATGGATGAATCAATCCTGACCACTCAGCCACCTGGTAGCCAAAAAGGGCCAAATTATGTTGAGTCACTCATGCCCTGCAAATGCCACATGGCAAAAGCAGTGACCTCGTCTCTTTGCAGTATCTTCTCCCAGCTCCGACCCAGAGGCTGCATCTCAGCCTGAGTGCACCCAGAGAGCCTTCCAGGCCTGGCCCAGAAGCTGCAGCTGGCACAATGTTCAGCACTGCAGCCTCAGGGAGGCTGAGCGGCCTGCAGGGAGCCCCCCTTCCTCTCCTCTCGCTGCCGCAGAGGTCTACAAGGATATTCAGCAGCATCTGCTGAAGCCCTCAACCAGGGGCTGTGGTAGGAGTGGAGACAGAGACAAATACGGCACAGACCTGCCTTCACGGACCAACAAAGGCATGGAGGACAAAGATGCCTGGATCTACCCCCATGAATCACAGAGCACCTGCTATGTTCCGCTCTACAAATACCATCACCTCCCTGTGCCTCAGCTTCCTCCTCAAATGAGGGGGAAAAGAACCTCCCCAAAATACATCAGAATTTTTTTGGCAAATGGAACCAGTCACTGCAAATTGCTCAATAACTTATGAAGCCCTGCACCGATGTTATTGTTGCTGTTGTTTATTTTAATGTGGAAGTAATAAACAACTGAACCCCTCTTCTCAACAGCTACAGTTGCTGGCACATAGTAGGTGTCCTTGAAAGTTGATGCATGAAAACGCTGTCCAGGCGCGGGTCATGGTTTTTAATCACTTGGGCAGCAGCGCCCTCTAGTTGCCATAATTTAGAACACATGGATTTTCTGGTAAACAGCTCTGCGGAACCAGGCTGGGAGGGGGCAAGCCGGAAGCCTGAAGAGGTCGTTTTAGGACACTTGCTAGGAATATTCAGTCCGACGCCACAGAATAAAGAGAAATTTCTTCACTCCTAGACATGGTACAGGTTTAGAATATAAACAGGTGCAAAAGGGTTGGAAGCAATTCTCGGATAATTCCCCTACAAAGGGGTCTTTGGGAGAATTGGAGTGCCCACACTGCATTCCACCTGCATGTTCAGGCCAGATCCTGTACCAAATGCTGCTCTGTCTTCATCTAAGAAGACTTGAACTTGGGTCTGCCACTTCCAAGCTTTGTGTCCTCGAGCAGAGGGCCGCCCTCTCTGAGCTCCAGTTTCCTCATCTGTGCAATGAGGTTATAATCCCTGCAACGGCCACCTCAGAGAGTTGCCATGAAGGTCAAGTGGGGTGAGGAAAGTACTAGTTTATAATCGGTACAGCGATGAACAAACTCGATGGATAGTTATTATTGCTAATTCCAGTAACAGTCAGCACTGGTCTTCATTGACCTTCCCACTGTGCTAAGCCCTTTAAAACATGATCTCATTTAATCCCCACAAAATCCTATAAAATAGGTACTTTTAAGAAGCTTCGTTTTCAGATGAGGATATTACGGTTTAGAGAAGCTTGAAATTTTGCCCAAAGTCACATTTAACTAATAAGAATAACCAGAATTTGAACCCAGGACAGTGGGACGCCCACACTGGGGTGGACAGCCACAGCACTCTACTGTCTCAATAGTTCCAGCCACTGAGCAGGGATTTAAAGGGATGCATAGTGATAGGGGTCTGGGGAAAAAAAAGAATTATTGAAGTTTCTCCTTTTCCCCAGGAAATTCAGTTTCTTCTCCATCTCTGGTCCCAGCACCCCTTTGATTCTGAAGGTTCCTGGAAGAGGGAAGCTCTTGATCTCTTCATGCCCTAAGGTAGAGAATCCCAAAACATTCCCCTTCCAGGTCCAATCCTGACAAAAGGCCACAAGCATTCCTACAAGGGGCTGGCAAAGGCAGGTGAGGGGGACAGGTTTCCTTCAAACTCTCTGCGTAACAGATGGTGCCAAAATCTGTTGGGGGAAGGTGGCTATTTTTCAATAACCATGATGACCCTCACGTATCCAGAGTCCTCTAGAACTTATGAGTTGTCCGCCTGTCCACTTTCTCATGATTTGGCCCTCACAGCGCTCCTCTCAGCGTTCCTTTCAGGTAAGAATCATTACATATGAGGAAACTGAGGCTCAAGGAGATGAAGTGAACTCATCCAAGGTTACCCTGCAAGCAAGTGGCCATGTCAGGACTCAAGTCCTGCTGATTGCTGGGAGAATGAGGGACAGGGGAGGTAGGGTGGCCCAGAACGGTTTCTGGTTGGCAGTCCTTGTTCAAGTCCCAGTTCTGCCATCAACTGGCTGTGGAACCTCAGACCAGTCACTGAGCCTCCCTGAGTCTTGGTTTCTTTATAGCAGAGATTTCTGAGGCTCCCATCAGCTCTAATTCTGTGTCTCTGTTCATGTCCTTGAGCCATAAAGATGAGGGTATTCAATAGCATCTGCAGATTTTATGGAGAAGCAGCTGTGACTTAGCCTCCCCTGGGAAGCTTTTCCTGACTGCCCAACCCAAGGTTGAGTTATAAGCCGTCACTTTAACAGCATTGCATGGTAGTTTATCTTCAAATGCCCAGAGGGCCAGGCAAGGAACATACATGAACATGAAGAAGGTAGGGGATAATGCAATAGGGAATAGTGGGGACTGTGACAAAGTAGAGATCCCCTGCCCAAGGAGGCAGCCCTCATTCAGGTCCAGCTTCTTATCATCATGTGGGAAGGCCAGCCTAGTGTTGCCAGATCTTAAGAGAAGCCAAAATTCTGGAGTATGTGAAATCTGCTCAAAATATATTTCATTAAGCACTCCAAAGGCTTTGCAGGCCCTGAATTCGTATCTACTTTCCCTATACTAAATGCTGGGCCATTCGCAGGCATGGCTGGATCTAATTTCTTTCTCTCTCTCTCTCTCTCTCTCTCTCTCTCTCTCTGATCCCTGAGTGACTAGCCCAGGGCCTGGCTCCTCACAAGTGACCAGTGAATGCTTTTGAAATGCTGCAAGATCTTGCCCCAGCCAATGCTCCCATGGGCTTCTGGCAACCATCCTAAATGTTGTTGCGGCTTAAGGGTTTGCTGCATGCCAGGGACTGTTCTAAGCACTTTACATACATTTCTGACTTATTTTTCACCACCTCCCTCAGTGCTAGATACTATGAGTCCATCCATTTTACAGATGAGGAAGCCAAGCCTCAATTGGTCCCATGACTTAGCCAAAGTTCCATGGCTTATGGGGAACCTAAGATTCAAATCCAGGCAAGATGTCCACCTGCATTTTTGTGGCACCATCCTCCTCCAGGAGACCCCCCCAAGTCATCCCCTTCAATATCACCTTGCAGAAGCTTGCCCTTGCCAAGCAGGCATCTGTCAGGCACAGACTCCAAGCCTAAGAAGGATGGTGGGAGTCAGCCATGTGACGCAAAGACGAGAGCAACGCTGCGCAGCCAAAAGTGGAGCTGAGGTTCAGAGAGGGACACCTAAGGGCTCATGACTGTGCAGCCAGAGCAAGTGAAAATTAGCGCTTGCCTTAGGCCCCAGGACCATCAAACGCCAACTTCCGACAGAAGGAAATGTGCGGAGCCGAGAGAAGGAGCCAAGGAGGGGCCTAGACATTGCTCATCCCATTGAAACAAACGTTCTCTAAACTAGCTAAGTGGTTCTGAAGGAAATGGGAATCTATTTTGTCTCCTGTCACCAGGGCTGCAAATCCTGATATATCTCAGGCCCAGCAGAGAAGCGGATGGCTCAGCACTTGGAGAGATGCCCGCACGAGGCCGGAAGTGGGGTGGATGATTCAACAGGTACCTCTCTATTCTGGGAGCCGGTCCTGTGATGGGTGAGTGTACATCCAGCTGAAATAAAAAATAATTTTGAGTGTCGACCATCAGGACATACAGCAAGACTCCCTTTCTTCCGGAGGACTTGGGGCATTCTTTGGAGCTTTAATCCTTCCAGGTTTCTATTTTTAAAATTTGCTGGGGCGACAAGGCTCTTGGGAGGCTGGAGTGGGCTGGTGACTCAAAGGCTTCCCTTCCTGCCGGAACACCCTCCCACAGGACAATGCAGTTCACACAGCCCCCCTCTGTGAAATGGGGATAGTGACCTTAGAATTCTTTGGGTTTCAAGAAGGTTCTACAGTGTGTCTACTGGATGTTATGTCTACTGGCAGTACTCGAGTCACTTTCATTTTTCTGCAGAAAAATATATAAATATTCATGAGTGGGATAAAATAAAATAAATAGCATCAGGTTCCCCTTGCCCCAACCTCATGAAGAAAGCTTTCGGTTTCCAGACCTTTTTGGATTTTGGAATTGTGCACAGGGAGTGCCCACTTTGGTTTCAGGCACCCCTGGGTTGCATTCCAATTGTATCCTTACCAGCTGGGTGACCTTGAGCATGGTATCCCACCTCTCTGTGCCTTGGTTTCCTCATCTATAAAGCGGGGGTGACAATCCCTGTGGTGGTCCTCAGGAGGCACACAAGGAGATTCAGGGTTGCTGTGCTGGAAAGGGGGCTGGCCACACTGACAGCTCCCCCCAAGGGGACCATGTGAAGCAGTCTGGGGTGCATCTATACACGCGGCAGGAGCAGACGCCCTTTAACCAAGCTTATAAGACTGGTGAATACACAAATGTCCATTCATTTATGGACAGCACAAGAAATACAACTGCCATTGGAGTAAAAGCTCTATGAGGACATGTGGCCTCGTAGGGTTGCTCGGTGGGAGAGAGTCAGAACAAGAGACAGGAGTTAGTCTTAAGAAGTAAGGGAGCAGGTGTAGCTCAGTGGTTGAGCACCTGCTTCCCACGAACGAGGTCCTGGGTTCAACCTCGGTAGCTTCTAAAAGAAAAAAAGAAGTACAGATCAGCCAGGGTAGCCTGAGGCCTCCTCACTCCTGCCGGGCAGCCTCGTCCAGGACCCGGGGGTGATGCCCCGGCCAGCGCAGCCAAAAGCCTGCTCCCTGGACATGCCAGCCTCTGCCTGTGGCTCTCCCCTTTCCATACGTCCCCAACTGACCAACTCCTCTGCTCATGCTCTCCAAGAAGGATACAAGGTGGCTAATCAGGTTTCCCCAGAAATCACCAGTGACCACATTCCTAGCCAGATTTCCTCAGGAAATTTGACTGGCATTTGACATGTCCCAAAAGCCCAGTCACACATTTGCTGAAAACTAATTGGTGACTCCTAAAAAGCACCAGTTTACATCTATAGCAGATTTTTTTTTAAATTTATTTCTCTCCTACATCCACCCACACACACCCCCCCATTGTTTTTGCGCTCGCTCTCTGCTCTTTGTGTGTTCTGTGTCTGCTTGTCTTCTCCTTAGGCAGCACCAGGAACCAATCCTGGGGCCTTCCGGAGTGGAGAGAGGTTGCCCAATCTCTTGCACCACCTCAGCTCCCTGATCTGCTGCACCTCTCTCATTGTCTCTCTTCTGTGTCTTTTTCTTTTTCTTTGTTGTTGTTGCGTCATCTTGCTGCACCAGCTCTCTGTGCAGGCCAGCTCACCATGCAGGCCAGCT
Source organism: Cabassous unicinctus (assembly GCA_029593785.1). Taxonomy (NCBI): domain Eukaryota; kingdom Metazoa; phylum Chordata; class Mammalia; order Cingulata; family Chlamyphoridae; genus Cabassous; species Cabassous unicinctus. The sequence continues at coordinate 9,421 of JAQZBX010099182.1, forward strand.
TGCTCTTCACCAGGAGGCCCCAGAAATCGAACCCTGGACCTCCCATATGGTAGGTGGGAGCCCAATCACTTGAGCCACATCTGCTTCCCTATAGCAGATTTTTTATTCCAAAGATGCCACAACACCTCTGCTCTACACACTCTCCCAGAACTTTATGTCTTACCCATCCACCCTTCCCTTGACTTGTGACTCGCTTGTAACCAACAGAAGGGGTGGAAGAGACACTGTGTAACTTCAGAACCTATGTCATAGAAGGTCGCAGAAGGTTATAGAAGGCAAGGCAGCTTCCAGCTTGTTAGCTCTTGACATTTTCAGCCTCTGTGTAAGAAGTTGGTGCTGAGGCCACCATGCTGTGAAGAAACCCAAGCAAGCCCAAGGGGAAATACCTTGGAGGCTAAATGAGGGTGAGGGGGTGTCTGTCTAGCCCCCAGCTGCTCTGGTTCCAGTTGCCATCTAACTGTATGACAGATCTCAAGCCCAAACCACCCAGCTGAGCCCTTTCCATATTCCTGACCCACTGAAACTGGGAGAGATAATAAAAGGATTACGCTTGTTTTAAGCTGCTAAGTTTTGAAGTGGTTTGTTGCACAGCAAGAGATGGCTGCAACAGAGGGCAATTTTATCTCCTTTCTGCCTGGGGTGAGCAAACCTCCCAGTTTGCACAGGACAGTCCCATTAATACTTTCTGTCTGGGGTCATCAATGATAGTGCCCCTTTCTCTCTCAAAAGTGATCCTAATTTGGATTCTCCTGCCGCGGTTTCTATGTCCAACCTGTGCCACCACCTGCGTCTTGGGCAGAACAAAATCTGACTTCCCCAGGGACAATGGACCCTCTTCCCAGCCTGCCACAGGGGAGCCTGGCACCTCAGGCCAAGTGGATCCCCAGAGCCACCAAGGGGCGGCCATCGCAGGTCAAGAGTGGGTAGGGCGAGATGGGGCAAGATGGCAGCAGAGTAAGGAGCTCCACGAGTCAGCTCGTCCTATAGTGCAGCTGGTAATCACCTAGAGCTACCTAAACCTCCTGTTGGGGGGCCCAGGAGTCCAGAAGAGCATCCTGTAACATCCTTGGAAGAATGGAAGGAGAAGACTGCCCATTTGCAGTGTAGATTCGTGAATAGAGCATTCCAAGCCATGGAGGCTGGTGCCCATCCCCCACTGGTAGCACAAGATGCCTTGACAGCTGTTCTCTGGCTGGAGCTGGAAGCGCCATTTCCCAAAAATGGGAGAGAATGAGATAGGCAGGCACCGACTTCAGCTACTGATTAGTAAATTCAGTTGACTGGAGTCCAATCCTAAGAAAAGCTAAAGTTTGAAGCTGTCCAGGTCGGATAGTTTCCAGTAGCCTCCATTTTTACTTCAACCCCAACATGAGGGGTAGTGGGGCAGACTGAAAATCACAGTAATGGTAGGGACCAGCTTTTTTCCACCCAGGTCAGATTGCTGCCCTAGCCTCCTGGGGAGGAAGCTGGGGCGGGGGGGACCTACACCAGCCTCTCTAGGCAACTATAGTTGCTTTTGGCCCATACAGATCTAGATTGTTGGGAACACATGTGGCTCCATCCCTGGCCCCCAATAGGACAGGAGGGGCAGTGGTGTTCACTCAGCCTCTCTAGGCAACTGCAGTCACTTTCGGCCCACACAGACTAGACTGTTGGGCACTCCTATGGCTCCATCCCCACCCCTGACAGGGAGGAGGGGTAGTGCTCCCTCAGCCTCTCCAGACAACTGCAGTCACTTTCAGCCTGCACGCACAAGATTGCTGCACACACCTGTGGCTCCATCCCTGCCCCTGGCAGGGGAGGAAGGGGGCCAGTGCTTCATCAGTCTATCTGCGCAACTGCAGTCAGGTTTTTTTTGTTTTTTTTCAAAGATTTATTTATTTACTTTATCCATTTTAAACCCCTCCTTCCCCGTTTTTGCTGTTTTGTGTCCATTTGCTGGGCAATTCTCTGTGTCTGTTTCCTGCCATCTCTTCTCATCCTCCTCCTCCAGTCTTCACCAGGATTCGATCCTGGAGACCTCCGATGTAGGAGAGAGGTGTTCTGCCACCAGCGCCACCTCGGTTC
>JAQZBX010099183.1:0-11500 GCA_029593785.1 Cabassous unicinctus
GTATGCTAGTTACTGTTAGTATTAATGCTAGTTTATTGAAAAGAGACAAAGGTTTGGGGAGGTTAAATTAGTTCTTCAAGTTGGGAGAATAATGGCCAAGTTGGGACTTTAACTCAGATACTTTCCGTCCTGAAGAAGAGTTGGGACCAACAAAAGCCTTCACAAAGGGGAGGGGCAGAGGGAATCATGATTCAAAGACATCAAGGAGGTAGACCCCAAAACAATGAATTTAATCAATAGAATACTTTTTACCTCCTTTGCAAATGTACCAGGTCACCCAGACCAACAGTCCAGAGCTCCCAATGATTGGAATTTGAGATTATCATTTTTCATCTCATTAGTGCCTTTAAATGTACAGTGGAATAATCCACCAGCTCCTTTGAAAGCAGGGGTGCCCTTGGCTTTTGAAGTCCAAAGAGAAAAGCACAATGAAGCCTTGGAAGCAGTCATATGTCTAGCTAATGGTCTCTTATGCATCTTCTGTGCTCCACAGTGACCTATTTATTTCTATATTAGCATTGGTGATGCTGTCTAGGAATGATCTGGTTGCTTGTCTGACTCATTCTACAGACTGAGGTTTATGAACTTTTTAAATTTTTTTATTGTTGGTAAAAACCAAGATTTTTCACAGTACATACCAATAATTGTAAAATGATATATAAATACATATGCATATATGTGCATTTTCTTACATAAATGTTATTTTATATATATTTTTTAAAGGTGCTTAGATTATTATGAAGACTTTTTAGTTCAGTTGAATTTAACAAGCATATTATGGGAAACCTTCAATTTAACAAGCATATTATGGGAAACCTGTAATACCTCAGGCATTATTTTTGTCTTGGGAAATATGCATTTGTACAAGACATAGTTCTGGCCCAAGAGCTTGGTGGGAAAGCTGCTGTATTATCAGTCAATTTCAGAGCAGTTTGGTAAAAGCCTATGGAATTAAAGATGATAGATATCATATTTATTCTGGAAAAGGAGAAGCGGTTTGAGCAAGTTTCCCAGAGGAGGTGATTATGGAGGTGAGTTTTGGGGTAATGAGAAAGAATTGTCCAAGCAAAGAGTTGGCCAAGGGCATACCAGGAAAGCACAAGCTTGAGCATGTAAGATGTGAAACAGCCATGTATTGTGTGTCCCCCGAATTCCCACAGTTCAGGTTCACTAGAATTGCAGGGCTGGCATGGTGAGAGAGGATATTGCAGGGAAAGCCAGAGGCCAAGCTGCAAGGAGCTTGGATTTACTCCTGGAGAGGATGGATTCTGCAGAAAGGATGGGTATGATTAATTAGGCATGAGCAGTAGTTTCAAGAAAATGGGCAGAAGGCTGTGGTCATTAGTCTTAAGTGAGAGAAGACCAAGTATACAGAAGGAGGGATGAAAAAAAAAAACAAGGGCATGTTGTGGATGTAGAACACATAGGATTTGTTCTGGATTGGGTATTACGGTGGCATTCATGTCTGTATTGGATTTCTAGATCTTGACGTATAGCAGGTGCTCAGAAAATGTTTGTAAAATAAATTCAAGTCTGGCCCAAATGCACTTTCTTTTTTCTTTTCTTTTTCTATTTTTGCAATTTCTTAGTCCAACCACTGTATTCACTAGAAATCATACCCCTAATTGAATTATACCGCTAACTGAATGGAGCTTGCAGATTTCTTTAAATGGCTTAATCTCTTACAATCATTGCTACTTTCTCAAGAGAGTAGAAACTATTTTGGTCTAATTATGCCAGGTTTCCTGGAGGAATCATTAAAACATATAGATGGCATCAATGAAAGCTTTTTTTCTCTCTGCCTGCTGCCTCTGGGCCCCCCTTTACAGAATCAGGGAGATGATTTCCCAAGCCAGTCACACCAGTTCTGACAGCAAAAGAGTTTTGGACTCTATAGCCAATTAGTTTCATGGCATACATTCACTATAAACATGTCCTTTGTTTGGTGTCAGGCATCTTATTTTCACCAGGTGCTTAGGAAACTAGACACATGTTTGAGGATCTAATGGCTACTCTGGGTGTAGGTAGAAAGAACAGGAATCCTTGCTCATGGCTCAAAGTCAGTAACACTCACACCTGTCTAGCCTGGACCTCACAGTCATGGGCTTGGCAGAAGCCATGGCTGCTTACCTGTGGCTGATGTAGTCAATGTGCCAGGCATTTCTGGTTTGGTGTCTAATTTTCTGCCTGCATGCTATGTATAAGAAAAAATCCCAGTATTTTTGTTGCAGAAAGCTGGTTTAGCTTTGTTTCCAGTGAGGCCATTACAGTAAAGATCCTATTAATAGGAAAGTAACTAACACATATCATGTGAAGGCCTTTACAGAAGTTATTTTATTTAATTCTCACATTAGCTCTGGGCAGAAGGTATTATAGAACCAATTTGCTGAAAAGGTAACAGTGCTTCAAAGAGTTTATGGGACTTGGTCAGGGTCTCATGGGAAGAAATTAAATGAGATTTATGCAACTCGTGACTCATGCTCTTTCCACTAAACTATGCTCTGTTATTGGGTTTATCATCATCATCATCATCATATTGTTATTATCATTAAAGCAATACTAATTATAGACAGTTTGAAAAACTAGGGGGCAAAACCCTACCCATAACCCTTTGTAAACACTTTGGCTTCTTTCCTTTAGTTCTCCCTAGACCCCCACCAGTTTCTTCTATTTTTACCTGGCTATGAAAACACTGCATAGATAATTTTGTATCATTCGGCAACATTTTAAATATTTTTTTGGGAGAGAGGGAGTAAAATGAATTTAAATGATATAAAAGAGACTGAAAATAGGAAATAACATAAGCTTGAAAAGGTGGAGAGAGATAATAATTAAGAAATTTTGCAAATCCAGGCACATGTCAATCATTAAAATTTAGTTTGAAATATTTTTGTAGCCTTAAAGGAATAGTATCTTGTGACTGTCAAATGTCCATACTTAGACATTATGTGTACCATTATGTGGCCAAACTTTCAGAGTCCCAGTAAATCCCTACTAGAGTAATTTGCCTTCTTTCCCTATCCATCAAATATTACAAAAACTAGGTTATTATTATGGGTGGATCCCTTTCTCTAGATAAGGAAATTGACTGAAGAGGGAAGTTGTGTAGACTATTTGTGAGAGTGTAATTAATTACGGAATCTCATTAAGCTCATCCAAAAAGGAAATTATAAGAGTAGGAAAAAGTGGGTTCTATTCCATGAGATTTAGAAACTCCTTCCAAGTATTACCTGGAGATGGCAAATCAGGAGCCAACTATTCCCTGGTGACTGATAACTTTGAGGTATAGTTAAATAATTATTTTCAAAGAGATAATTATTATAATCTAATGCTCAACTTCATTGCCTCAATAAATGGATCATCTTATTTCAGCCATGCACATTAGCATGTACTCTGGAATCCAACCAAGGTGATATTAAGACTTGAGGAAACATGAGAAGTTCTACATCCCCGTTAGGTCAACTAACTGCTTTAGGGATGACATTTTACTGGTGCAAGATTTTTGATTCAGCTGGATATAGAGTATTGTGAATCTTGTGACCAAAGAATTTAACACCAATAATTGGTCTCTATTGTACACAGCAAGAAAGATCAGATATGTGATTTGAATTGTATAGGATCGATGACTGGAAGATGTTGTCAAGTTGATTGTTTTGTCCAGAGCTAGAAATTCAGCCTTTTGAAGGGGACAGTGGGGTCACCAACACAGCATGTGGAGGTGAAAAGGCAGAAATCACAGTTGATGGGTGAAGCCAAGTATGAAGCCAAAGAGTTGGTAAAATAATGGAGAAAATATTCACATTCCTAGATTGAAGGTGAAGTTGGGCTTGGAACCAAATATGGGCAATGTATCACAAACAAGACCCAGAAGATGGCATCAACTTTGACAAATGTCTTCTTGTTATCTTGGATATCTTTTTTTTTTTTTACTCCAAGTGGATGGCTCTTTACCCCGCTGGGGCCATCTTAAAGGAATCTCAAAAACACTGACAATCTTTAGCTCTTGAGCTCAATTAAGATAATTATATAAGGTTGGTAAGCTGCTTAAAGACAGGTGTATGAAGAATATTTTAACTAGTAAGTGTAATAGGAACACAGAAAAAAATAAAACTACACTCAATGAGGACCAGGAAATTATTTCAAGTAACTCTTTAAGCGGGCCCTTAGTTAGGTAAATCATTTCCCACCCACATGGAGTAAAAACCTTCCCACCATCACTCCTCCACCTGCCCTTAGCCCATGTAATGGAGACTTTATCTTATCCTCTGTATAAAAGTCTTTGGAACTCTCATCTTTCTTCTGCCATAGTTATTTTCCATTGTTTTTTAAAGAAGATACAACTTGGTGATATGTTTTCTGTCATGATTTACATCTCTTATTATTTTATACTCTCCTGTTATATCTTATTTCTCTAAGTAGATTATAATCTCCCTGAAATCAGACCTCTTCCTTTTGTGTTCCTCCATCAATGCCGATACAATGTCCTGCCTTCGGTGATTATTCAGATTGATGAGAATCAACAAATATCTTTAAAGGACCTCTTAGGTGAGACTTTATCACCACTCACCCATTTTCAGTACAACTTACTTGGAAGATTTTTTTCTTTTGTTCATTTGGGATAAAAAGAAGGGGAATCCATGTTTTGTAGAAGGCATGAGGCCTGAGGTTGATCCTGTGACATACAAAATTCTGTGTATCTTTAACGGATGATATAACAAAATAATTTATGTGAAAACACTTTATAAACTATTAAGTTCCTTTAGAAATAGTTCCCTCTATTTGATGAAATTTTGGGAGCTGATGACTGCTTTGTAGTTTTTAAAATGGTATCCTTATTTTATGCACACTATTCTTTTAATAGTCAGATAAATATATTTTGATCTTTATCTATAAAGACATTCTATGTTCATAGTGCTAGAATCAAAGAATGTTAGTTGGGAGTGACTTTATTGTTTAATCCAGTCCCCATATATTACATATGAGGAAACTGAGGTCCGGAAATGAAAAATGCCCTGCAACTTAAAAAGAAATTACAGACAGATCCTAGCAGCCTGATCCTGCCACTCTCTGCCTTTCTTTCTCAAGATTTCCTTTCTCCAACTTCTGTTCTCTTAGTATACAAGCAAATCAATGAATTTATTTCCATCCCCAGACACCCAGAAGTAAGTTTTTGGAGAATAAATTTAAAGATTATCTGGAATATTCTAGCAATTATAAAACTCTCCTGGCAATACTATTGGTGTTAATAATATTCTTCCTAAGATTTTTCCCCTGACTTCCAAAAAGTATAAGCATGTATGTGTGTATGTGTTTATGTATGTGTGTATCAACCTTCTTGGATGTGACTATGTTTTGTTCAGCTTCCTCCATATGCAAAAAAAAGGGAGGTGATAGGGATGAAAGAATAGCAGAAATTAGAATGAAGCTTGTGCATGCAATTAAAAAGCAGTAATCTTAAAATCAGATAAACAAATACCTTTCAAAAACACAAATGCTAATTAATAAGTTTATTTAGCCATTGTCCCAACACAGGCATGGACATCTACTTTGGGGTGGGGTGTCCTCACGTGAATTTTTGCTTGCACACTGCCTATCCTTGTGATTGTCCTTGAAAGGTCACCTTGATTTCCCATCCAAACTGTCCAGTCCCCATCCTCCACCACACAGAGGATGGCCTAGGAAAGTTTTACATCCTTCTGCCTCAGAGAAGCTATTGCCATTCTTCACCTCAGATATAAGATGAAACTATGGAATGGACATGTAAATGCCATGAAAAGTTAACTTTTAATAGAAACTGTGATAGACTACTAGTTGCTCATATACCTGTTCTCTCCTTTTTTAAAAAAAATTATTTATTTATTTATTTATTAAAAGATACTTAGATTAACTAAATGTTACCCAAAAATATAGGGATTCCCATATGCTCCACTCCCCACACATCCCACAACCTCCCACATGGACAACATCCTTCATTAGTGTAGTACATTGATTGCAATTGATAAACGCATCCTGAGGCATTGCCATTGAGCATGGACCATAGTTCACATTGCAGTCTACACTCTCTCCACACAATTCTGCAGGTTATGGGAAGGTATAAAATGGCCTACATCTGTCATTGCAATGTCATTCAGGACAATTCCTAAGTCCCAAAGAAGGCCGCATATTACAACTGTTTTTCCCTTTCCCTGTCCCCAGAGCCTCTAGTGGTCACTACCTCAACATCAATGTTCCAATTTCTTCCATTGCTAGAATCACAATATGTCTATGGTAGAATAGCAGTAAGTCCACTCTAGTCCATAGTTCATTCCCCGATCCTGAAGATTCTGGGATGGTGATGTCCACTCCACCTCTAATTGAGAGGGGGCTTCGATCCCATACAGGGGATAGATGGGACTCTCTTGCTTGCAGTTGTAGGCTCTCCCATTTCCTTAGTATGGTGGTTGTCAATCCTCACCTCCTTGTTAGTTGTCTTGGGTGAGTCCAATAAATGGGAGACTAGGTGTTGCAACTCTGCCGAGGCTCTGGGCCCAGCTGGCATATGGACAGCCCAAAGATTCCTGTCTCTTGCACATACATCTACAAACTCCAGCACCAAGTATAAGTTTAAATAGAAGGGACAGATGAGCCATGTGTAGGGAAGCCATAATTGAGTCCAATTCTGTCACTCCCAGGAGCACAAACTCCAAAGAAGGGCCCACTGGCAAGGCACCAAACTCTGGAGCTATCTGCCCTGACCATAGGACCTGGGTGTCTCCAGAGCCCTCAGACGCCCCACTATTTGGAGTAGTATCCACTTTGGCAATCTATGAGATCCTGCTGAGATGTGGGTAATCTGGGATGACCTCATGACTCACTTTGAACTCTCATAGCCATATAAATTCATTTATCTTTACATTTTTCCTCTTTTAGTTGAGGTTTTTTTCCAGCTGCTTTCTAGTTGAAATCCCTTGGTGCCAGGGAGGCTCATCCCTGGGAGTCATGCCCCATGCTGGGGGGAAGGTAATGCATTTATATGCTGAGTTTAGCTTCAAGAGAAGTCACATTTGAACAACAAGGAGGCTCTCAGGAGGCAATTTTTAGGCACCCCACAACACTAGGCTAAGTTTCAATTTCAAGAGCAAAGGCTCATAAGCATAGTTGTTAATATCAAGGGCTCATCAATGGATCATACTCCTTTGCCAGTCATTGCCCCTGCCCTTGGGGGCTGTGATGCTCTAGAGAATGTGGCAGAGCTGTCCAGGATGGGAATTCAATATTCTCTCAGTTATTGTGTGTCTCCACCCACTGTGACAATGCCCCATGAACATTTGAACATATTTACATACCTTATATGTATACCCAGGTGAATTTCCTCCCATGTATCCCCCATCACTGATGCCCCACACCAATGATCCTCCCCTGTCCCAGTTGTAACTGGTCTGTGATCCAAAACTTCTTCAAAAATGAAGCCAATAAAATAGCCAAATACAATTAATTGGAAAATGAAATAATGATAGGCTTAAATATAAGATAAAATAACATAAAAATTTAAAAAAAAACTAAAAAATTTTAAATTAAAGTTGAGATATTAAAAATGAAAAATATTAAAAAAATTTTTTGACCTTTTGCCTTTCATCACTGTAATATCTGGTGTCCTGTATGTACAGTGACATTTTCTTCCATTTATTTCCCAATGTCTTACTTTTTTTCATTTTGCTTTCAAAGAAGTTTTAGGTCACAGTAAAGTCACATACAGAATACCAGGGATTCCCATATACCCAACATCCTACCCCTTTTCCCCCTTCCCATATTAATATCTTTTTATATGTGGATGGTACCTTTGTTACAACTGATATACAAATATTGAAACATAGCTACTAACCATGGTCAATGGTTTACATTTTATACCATACACTTTTATAAATTTTGATGATATGTAACATGGCCTGTATCCATCATTGCAAGATCACGTGTAACAATTCCATTGCCCTGTAAATACCCCCTATTCCATCTATTCCATTCCTCTCTCCTCTTCTCCTCAGTGCCCATGGCCACCCCGCCCCCCGAATACACTCCTTAGATGTCAAGATTCATAGTTACTTGCCACAACACTGAGGTCTTGGTTTGTTTTCCCCTATTAGGAACTGCCCATGCTCTTGAGAGACTCCCACCCCTCTGTTTGTGGACATATCAGTCCTCAATAGGATGGGAGTCCAACTCCTTCCTGCTCATTGTGTGGGTCTCCACCCACTGATGCAACACATTATGACAAAATGATCACTCACACACTCCCTAGAAGCCTGCTCCAGGTGCACCCTATTCCAAATGCTGCCCCCCATCCAACACTCTAAATTAGTAACCCTTCCTTGTCTTATTGCCATAAGAGCATTCCCAACTTTCTACTTTCAACCACATACCCGCCAATCCCCAGTGTTCACCTGGTCCCTCTCCCAATAATCCCCCCAGTTCCCTGGACCTTCCAACCCACCCTCTGCAATCTACCCACCTGTAAAACCTGCACTGCCCAGCCCAATAATATCACTATCCTCCTGTCATATCCCTTCAATGGACAACAATTCACTTTCACCTTATCACAGATTACATCCTTATGGGCATTGGTTCACAACCTTCTTCTCCCTTTCTATTTCCTGTAAACCTATCTTCCAGATAGGAAGTCTGAGTCTGCTCAATTTGCTTAATTCATATCAGTGAGGTCATGTAATACTCATCCTTCAATGTCTGGCTTGCTTCACTCAACATAAGGTCATCAAGATTCATCTATGTTATCCTGTGTGTTAACACTGTGTTCCTTCTTACAGCTGAATAACGTTCCATTGTGTGTATATCCCATATTTTGTTTATCCATTCATCTGTTGATGGGTATTTGGGTTGATTCCAACTTTTGGCAATATTGAATAATACTACTATGAACATTGCTGTGCATATATCTGTTCATGTCTTTGCTTTCAATTCTTCTGGGTATATACCCGGCAGTGGAATTGCTGGATCATATGGCAGTCTATAGTTAGTTTTTGAGGAACTGCCAAACTGTCCTCCACAATGGCTGGACCATTCTACATACCCAGCAGCAGTGGATGAGCGTTCCCATTCCTACACATCCTCTCCAACACTTATAATCCTCTGTTTTTTTAATAGCTGCCCTTTCTAATGGGTGTAAGATGGTATCTCATTTTAGTTTTGATTTGAATTTCCCTAATAGCTAGTGATTTTGAGCATCTTTTCATGAGCTTTTTAGTCTTTTCTATTTCTTCCTTGGAGAAGTGTCTTTTCAAGTTGCTTGTCCATTTTTAAAATGGGTTATTTTTCTTTTCATTTTCGAGGTGTAGGATCTCTTCATATATACTGGATATTAGGCTCCTATCAGATATATGGTTGCCAAATATTTTCTCCCATTGTGTAGGTTGCCTTTTTACTTTCTTGGTAACCTCCTTTGAGGTGCAAAAGTTTTTAATTTTGAGGAGATCCCATTTACCTATTTTTTTCTTTCACTGCTCCTGCTTTGGGTGTGAAGTTCATGAAATCATTTCCTATTACAAGGTCCTATAAATGCTTCTTTACATTATCTTCCAAGGTCTTTATGGTATTGGATCTTATATTTAGATCTTTGATACACCTAGAGTTGATTTTTGTAAAAGTTTTGAGATGGTGTTCCTCTCTCATTCTTTTGTATGTGGATATACAGTTTTCCAAGCACCATTTGTTGAGGAGGCCATTCTCTCCCACTTGAGTAGGCTTGGTGGCCTTGTCAAATATCAGATGATTGTATTTGCAAGGATCTGGTGTATTGGTCAGCCAAAGGGGTGCTGATGCAAAGTACCAGAACTCTGTTGGTTTTTATTTTTATTTTTTTTATTGTGGGTAAAAATCAAATTTTTCACAATACATACAAATATTTGTAAAATGATATATAAATACATACGCATATATGTGCATTTGTTTACATAAATGTTATTTTATATATGTATATATATGGATTTTTAAAGGTGCTAAGAATACCTAAATATTACTCAGAAATTACAGGGATTCCCATATTCCCCACCCCCCACACCTCCAACAACATCCCACACCACCATCCTTCATCTGTGTGGCACAACACCCGCAATGGATATACACATCCTGGGGCCTTGCCACCGAGCATGGACCACAGTTCACATCATAGACCACACTCTCCCCCACACAGTTCTGCATGGTAAATGCTGATGGAAAATGGCCTACATCGATCACTGCAACGCCACTCATGACAACCCCCAAGTCCCAAAAAGCCCCTGTATTTCAACTGCCCCTCCTCTCCCTGCCCCAAAAACGTCAACTGGCCACCAGCTCCACCTCACTGTTACAATTTCTTCCATTGCTTGAATCATAATATGTCTACAACAGAACATCACCAAGTCCACTCTAGTCCACAGCTCCTCCCCCAATCCTGAGGGGACTGGGATGGTGATGTAATTCCACCTCCAAGTGAGAGAGGGCTTATATCCCATACATACTGTGGATTGGTTTATCCTGCCTGCAGCTGCAGGCCCTCTCCATTCCTTGGGATGGCCTTTGCCCATCGTCGTCTCCTCGCCAGGCCACTTGGATGAGTCCATTGAGCTGTAGGGTAGGAGTTGCAGCTCCACCGAGATTCCAGGCACAGCAGGCACATAGGTAGGCCAGAGGCTTCAGTCTCTGGAAGTACACCTAACAACTCCAGCATCACATATAGGTTTGAATAGAAGAGACTGATGGACCATGTGCAGGGAGGACTTATTTGAGTCCAACTCTGTCACTCTCAGGAGCACAGATTCCACTGAAGAGCCCACTAATTAGGCATCAATCTCTGGGACTATCCCTGCTTATATAGGACCTGGGGGTTTCCAGAGCCCTCAGGGGTCCCTCTGTGTGGGGTGATATCCACTTTGGTATTCTATGAGATCCTACTGAGGTGTGCGTAAGCATTACCTCTGGGATGACCTCCCGACTCTCTTTGAAGTCTCTTAGCCACATGAACTCATTTTTCTTTACCTTTCCCCCCATTTTTTCAAGGTCTTTTTCCAATCATGTTGCCCGTTGGCACTTGGTATTAATCCCTTGTTGCCAGGGAGGCTCATCCCCGGGAGTCATGTCCCACGTTGGGGGGAGGGTAATGCATTCATATGCTGAGTTTGGCTTAGAGAGAGGCCACATTTGAGCAACAAGGAGGCTCTCAGGTGGCAACCCTTAGGCACCCCATAACCGTAGGCTAAGTTTCAATTAGAAGAGCAAATACTCATAAGGCTAGTCCTCAATAAAAAAAAAACCATCAGTGGGCCATTCTCTTTTGCCAGACATGGCCTCTGCACTCAGGGGACTGTTGCTGCTCCCTTAGGGAATGTAGCAGAGCTCTCCAGGCTGGGAATTCAGATTCCCTCATTTATTAATTGTCTACCCACCATGATCATGCCCCATCCCTTGATCATTTCAACAATTTTATTTATCTTTCATGTATATTCAGATGGACTTACTCCCATGAATCCCCCAT
>JAQZBX010099184.1:0-11499 GCA_029593785.1 Cabassous unicinctus
CCCACTTCTGCATCTAGAAAACCCTTCCTCTGACTCCAATCCCTCCAATCACACCCTTCCACTGCTGCCATATGCCTCAACAGCACCCACTGAACTTGCTCGGTCTTCCTTCCATTCCCCCACACCTCTCTCTGGGCCCACTACTTTCTCCCCACCCATCACCTGTTCTCAAGCCCAACTCCCCACTCTCCAGCCTCCTTCCCCAGGTCCTGTCCTCCCTTTCCAGAAAATGGCTGAGGCAGAAAACACTATGTGTGTTCATATCCCCTTCTCCCTCTCTGATCTCTCCCAAATCAAACACCATCTCAGATTCTATTCTCTGATCCTTCTCATCTTATCAAAATTTTTAATACCCAGCTGCCCCTAATAATCTTACTTGAGAAACCTACAATTGCATGACTCTTACAAGTAAGCTTTTAGCTAACTCCTAAGTCTGTCTAAGTGTATTCCTTAAAAGCAATGATCCAAAGAAAACAAACAAACAATAAATAAATAAATGTAATGATCCAAAATATATGTGTTAAATACCTGTTATCTAAACTATTAAATTAAAGCTTAACTGCTTTTTTAATGCTCAAATATTCCTAACTTTTGCTGATTACTAGTAAAAGTGTTTCCAAAAATAAGTTTGCATATTACAAGCAACACAGATTCCAGAAGAAAAAAAAAAATCTTAAAAGCAGTAAAATCAAAGATATAAAATAATGAAAAGCCTAAAAATAATTATATGAAAAGAGTCAGAATTACAAGTCAATTCATGAGCTTTATGTTTCTATTGCTGTGTCTTAACTCTTGTTGTGTTTATCTGTTTGTTCAGTATATATTTCAATACCTTTGAAAGGTAATATTAATTGATAAATGAAAATTCTTATAAAGCTCTATTCAAATGGCCAAAATAAATTAAATAAGTGCTTCATATGAATTCTTAAAGAGTGCATAAAATTCCTGAAAATAATATTATAATGTTGTTAGTCATTTTTTAATTATTTTTTTAAATGGTATGTGTCACAGAAACAACCTCTGCCTAGAAATCAAGAGGTGGATGCATTAGCTCATGTTCATCTAATTTGTCCCACCTCTGCTAAAATGCAGCTTTATGGCTGCAGTAAAAGAGTGGCCATTGAGGACTGCCAGAGGTGATGCATAACAGTAGATTAAGGTAACACCACTACTCTCTGCAGCAGTCCCAAATATTACAAGTTTGTTGCAAAATTAATATCAGGTTATGTCATTATCATTGTGACTTAAAACTTGCTAAAGCTTTCTTCAGTATCTCCTTAGGCAAAACATGCCACTCTGCATTCACCTTCATGTGAGAAGGCCAACAGAGGATTTTACAGTGCTTCACCAAGGCTGTGTGCATAGCTCAACCATCTATCCTGGCCTGGTGGCAAAGATTCTGACTGCATGGAAAAACCTGTGGCTGTAACACTATTGATGATATTATATTAATCAGTAATCATTTTTTTTTTTCAGAATTAAAAGAAGCATCAGAGACAATGGTATCTTATCTTAAAAGCCCAGGATAGGCAAACAATTGGGAAAAGCTACAAAGTTCTGGCTGTCTATCAAATTTTTAATGTTGTTTAGTTGAGTAAAACAAAAACTGTACCCTCTGCTGTAATTGATAAAGTACAATGTTTTCTCATATTAATAGAGTTTATAATGTTGGAATACTAAAGACCCTTCATCCCTCATTTAGCTCAGATATTAAAACCATTATTATGTTAATCAGAAAAGGTTGTGCATGAAATGAGAAAACTCCTCAGCAGGCTGCTTTTTAGGGGAAAAAAGCATAAAAAGGACAATAACACAAGTTTAAGCAGTAAGGGGGATGTTGAATCTTAACTTATCCTGTAAATTGTAGGTAGCCAGTACCAATATTGGTTTTGAGTGAGGTTTGTGGCAGAGGCAACATTCTAAACAAATACCCCTTGGACTTTAGTCACAATTGCAAGAAGAATCCAAAGTACAAGGTAGGAACAATGAACTGTTGTGGGCTGCCCTCTGTGGGGAAGAAAGATCTGTGGAAGAACATCTGGGAAACCTGCCAGCAGTGACACACAACTGTCTATCATGTCCTTGTCCCCTCCTCTAACATCTCTCTTGGGACTGTTGAGGCAGATACCCTTGCAAAGATCCAGAGCCATACCTTTGAAATCCAAAAGCTACAGAGTGGCTACAACAAAAAGGCAGATATTGGAGATACCAGACCTTGTAATGCCTAGCCCAGCAGTTCCAACTGCCTGTCACTTGCCAGCAGCTCATGAATATCACCCATTAGTGTCCTTCATGCTCCCTCCAATGACTGTGCCATCAGTCTTCTCCTGCTCTCAGAAGGGACAAGGTATGCTTTCATTGCTGCAGACAATACAATGGGACTCTTGTAATCAGATCCTTACAACATCGGGCTAAGTTTAATTCAGCACTGTAAACTATAGCCACAGCTCCAGTTAAAATGCTAAGAGCAAGACCAAGACAGGCACTAAAATTACAAGTTAAATTGCCAGCTACCCCACAACACACATAGGGAAAGTAGTAATAATTTGTTGATGCCTATGCCTCTAACTATAAAGACTGAGAAAAAATAAAATATTTTTAACTGTAGGCCTATGCAGCTCTCTGGTTGGGAATCTTAAATTCTTGAAAAGTTAAAATTCACTGAAAAACACTGTTATGAAAACACAGTTAATAATCTAAAGCTTCCTATTCCTGCTAAAACTCTATGTGTGTAAGCCCACCAAATTATGTAATTTCACTGTCAACCATTAATGTTCAATGTTGAGTAGATAATCTTATCATTCCTTCTCTTCAGACTCCTGGAGACAATAAGCTCACAGCCCAACCTAAATATCATGGTTCACAATTAAGGCTCTCATTCTCCTATCAGCAGGTCCATACATCTTCTATGCAATAACTCAGCTTATCCAAACACCTGTCTGAAATGTCACCCATGATCATGAACATGATCTTCCCCTGCTGCAAAAATACAGTGCCAGCCACTGAGCCAGAAGCCACAATAACTCAGCACCAAAAGGGGGAATGATAACTGAACGCCCAACACCCCATAATAGCAGAAAGCAGCCAGATCATCGATACCCACCTTCCAACTCTCCCTCTCCACCCAACCATATCAAAAGGAGTTGGTAATATTAGCATCATTTAGCAAAACAATCCCCCACAACTCTGGTCAGCACCAGCAGGCTTCCACTGCCCCAATAATAAATGACCCCAAACCCCCACCCCTGTCCCTAATCCAACAGGATGTAGTGATCTCAAAACCAACCATGAGAATATCACAAGATCATGGGAGACACCTGTGCAATCATGAATGACAGTTGTTTTTATATTAACAAAACTGGGCAGGTAGAAGAAAATCTTAAAATTTTATAAGAAAATATAGAGATCATTCCGAGGGCCTGAGACAACAGCTATGGAAATCAATCCTGGTTATCCTCATTTCTCTATTACTTTTCGTCACCCCTAAAATCAATCCTTTTGTCTATTGTATCACCACTGCTGTTATTATTGCTGCTCCTTCTTTTTGGTCCTTGTCTCTTACAGCTTCCTGTCTGAATCACATTCTGAATTGTAGTCAACAACTCAGGAATATGTGAATAGCATCCTCTTGCTACATGAACACCAATACCAACCTTTCAGGACCAGAAATCAGAACCCATTGGACAGAATGGAAGGGAACCCTTCACTGCTCCGTAACAGCAGGAAGTAGCCAGGCTGAGTCAATGTCCCAAATCCCCTCACTCTTTTATTCTGCCCAGTAGTCCTATTACTTATGTACTTCATCATATATATATAATCAAAGAGCAAGGATGTTAGAGGCTCCCCCTTCAGAGGTTTACAATGATTACTAGGTCATAAAACCTAGCTATCTGTTAGTATTCACAGAGGCAGTTCATCTCCAACCAAGAATAAACAGAATGGAGCAGATAAGGGCCATCACCCCCTCCAAGCCCAAGCACCA
Organism: Cabassous unicinctus; assembly: GCA_029593785.1. NCBI lineage: Eukaryota > Metazoa > Chordata > Mammalia > Cingulata > Chlamyphoridae > Cabassous > Cabassous unicinctus. Next base: position 3,983 of record JAQZBX010099184.1, read on the forward strand.
CAACCCCCTCCCACATTCCAAGACCTCCTAGCCCACTTCCCCCTGGCCATTTGGGCCCTGGTTGTACTCAGTTTCCCCACTTATTGGTGTACTTTAAAAAGCCATATCCACCAGGGGCTGAAATCTCTCTTCAGCCCCTGCCATGCTGGTGGGGGGGCTGAAGTCTATTCTTCAGACCCCCTCTATTGGGAAAGCTTCCCAATAAACTTTCTGCCTGCTATCACAAGTCTCAATGTCTCAGTGAGTGCTGTTTTTCACTAAGAATAAAATTAATATAAAATGTTTGATTTTTGAGTAATCAACATTTATAATTAATATTGGGGTTTTATTTCTAATCCTTATAATTTTTCAACCTTTTTTTCCATCTATCTAAGTGGTACAGGAAAAACTAACCTTTAAAAATATGATAAAAGTATATACATTTTCCCTTTCACCTTTGGCTCTGATATGGCTCAGAGAGAACTGACCTGTTCCCAGCTTCTCCATGGGAATGGTGCCATATTTTGCATGTTCCTTTCAGAGCCATTAATGCTTTTCCTTTCTCTCTGAATCTCTATCAGGACTGTCTCGAGTAAGAGTCCTGAATCCATGAAAAGTGCTACAGCATGCCAGATTTTGAGCTAGCAAAGCCCTCAATGAGGGGATATTAGGTAAAATACATCTTGTTAAAATATGACTTGGGAAAATAGAGAATAAACAAGGTTCTGGCAATAGTGCAAAAAATGAAATTTTAAGAAAAACTCCTTGGAGAAGCTGCAACAAAAGTCCCTCCTCAGCCTCAGGCATGAAGAGCAAGCTAATTACTCATGTGGATGTGCCTGAGGAGTCCCAGAGCTGGGGCAGCTCCTCCTGGGTGTACACAAATAAAGCATTTCTCCTCCCTCTGGATGCAGCACTGGGGCCCCTGGGGATAAACTTGGAGGTGTTTCCTACATGTTTTAGTCAGAAAAGATGGTTAGTCACCCTGTTCTGCCTGGAGGCCCAATGAGGAGGATGCTTTGGCTTTTGCCTGGTGGTGAAAATGTGTCCTGTGCCCTCTGGTCGAATCACTGAGATTTTGTCTATGGTATTCAGAGCCAGGAGCCTGAGCCTGGGTGCAGGGGACTCCTCAGCACAGCCAACACTGAAGGTTCAGAAAGAAGGACCCACAGAAAGACCAAGAGCAGGTGAGACTCCACCCCACACTGACTCCCATGCCCACACCAAGCCTGGACCCAGGCTTTCATCCTCACCCCCATTCAACTGGACAATCCCAGGATAAAGCCCCTAGTGTAGCACAAAGGGTTTCTGTGATCTCTCATGTGACTCTCCGTTGGAACCCTGCTTAGCCACAGTCCTCCCCACCTTCATTGCAACAACCTTCTGTCCTGTCCAGTCAGGAGATATCCACAGTTTGTTGGTGTATTTTTGGGGGCCCAAGGAGGTTACTCTGTCTAGGAGCACACTTCCAGCTGGAAGCATGGCACGCCTAATGTCCGGTTCCCAGCCCAGGATGCACAGGACTGCAGGGGTCACAGAAACTCAGAAGGGAATTGCTTAAGCACAGGGCCTGCTTGAGACCTCTCCTCCACAGCCTGCTCATTGCAGCCTGACCCCAGGAATTCCTGCCAGGTATTCACTGGGTGAGTGTTGGTGAAGAGGGTACTCCATGATGCAAGTAAATAAATCTCTTTTGTTTTAAATTCCTGTGTCTTTCTCATGTTTGCTGCAACAATGACATGTTAACATTGTCCCAGGAAGTGAAAAGTTAACAAGTTAATTAGAATTGCAAAGCTTATTTTACAATGAGAAAACAAAATATTTTCCTGAAAGACTATATCATAGTATCTGGTCCATCCTTAGCTCACTGAGGTATATAATGCCCACACCCTACAAGATGTGATCAAGGTTATTAGGACCTGAGCAGCCTAAGTATTGGTCTCCACCTGACACTGTGTCTGGAGTGTGTCTTAAGCCCTCTCTGCATCTCTGTCACCTCTTATATATAAAGACAAAGAAAACTCAGAGGAATACTTTAAGGTTCATGTGGGAACCAAGTAAAGAGCTCTGAATAATACCTGTGCTCCCTTTTAACTCTTTTATGGTCTGTTCTGACTTTAAATACCCTGTGATCAAGTCTCAGAGGAATAATTTGCAATATCAGAGTACTCAATTCACTTTGCCACAATTATTCAGAGTTGTGATTTGTGTGATTCACTTTGCCACAATTCTTCAGAGTTGTGATTTGTGTGATTCTACCATGTTTTTCCATCTTCCTCTTTGTGGTAGGGACAAAGCAAATGAAATCACTTCTCTCTGTTACTGTTATAGTTGTGTGAAATTACACCTTAAGAAGCATTTTGGAGAGTGGTAATGAATCATTTAAATTTAAAATTAATTAGAATAACCTTACATATAACAATTTTGCAGCGGTAGTATGTTGGGTTTCATAACCTAGGGCTCAAAAAACATATTCTACAGGGCTTGTTCCCTATCTCTCCATTTCTGCCTTTTAACTATGAACTCTAGGATAGCAAGCTATTCTGTTTAGCATCTCTTTGAGTTGCCACTCCCAAGGAACACACAAAGTAAAATGTCTCCCTCCACCTAATGATTCTCAAATGGTTTGGTGGTGTTTTCTAGGTTAAGAAAAATGAGGGACTGGATATCCCTGACTGTTGAGTGATGTCAGATCCCCTATTATTGATAACTTCACTTATTGTAGGAAAGCCCTCCCATAGAATTCTACTTGTGGATTTTATACCCTGACTTTGAGAAAAAATGTTAGGGAGGCTGAGGTGGGAGGGGAGTTGAAGGGTGATGAAGATGTGGTGACCCCATGATCTGGAAACTGGGACCCTGCAAGGCCCTAGAAAGAAGCCAGAGAGCTAGCCACAAAACTATGGTCCTTGCATGTCCCCAAGTCAGAGGGAAGAAGAGATAGGATGTCAGCTATGATTTTATATACATGAATGTCATAGTTTTTTGGAACATATTATTGAAAAGATATTTGTGTTTTTCAAAACAAGAGTGGTTGCAATGTACTATAATATACAAGATATACTGAATGTACAATATGAATGCACTTTTGAAACACCACTGATGCTTTCAGAGTTGAGCCACTAGGGGTGTAGTTAACATGAGGTAAAGCATTGGGCACTGTAACTCAGAGACCAGCTCTGTGCTCCTCCTCATGATATGAAGTCTCAAGATTGTTCTTGATAATTACACATCACAGCTGATTTTACAGAGCATTGGACAGAGGTGGCACTGAACAACTATGTCGGAAGTTGAAAAAAATTAATACATATTATATGTGTGTGTACATGTAAGTGCATATTGTGTGTATCAATCTATCAATCAATATATGAATGAATAAATATATGTGTATAAATATATGTGTATATGTATGTTGAAATAAAAGTTAGTGAATAATTTTATAACAGGAGTGTTTACTTCTTTAAGATGAATATTAAAAAGATCACTTCTATTGATGCAAAGAAAGGATTTGAAATTTACAGTCTCCAAGAGTTAATAAGTCTAGCTGGACAAACTTAAGTCATGCCCAGAGGTTTCTCTCAAGTGTCCTCCTGACTCAGTAATAAGGAAAAAGATGGGAAGGCTCTTCCTGGCATAATGTTATACAACTCAGTAATTACAGGTGCATTGCCTGGATTTCAGTACCAGCTCTGTCTCTTCTTAGATGAACCAACTGGGGCAATTTGCATATCCTCTGTCCCTCCATTTACTTTTCAGAAAGTGAGATTGATGGTAACAATGTCCTCCTCAGAGAGTTTGTAAGAATATTAATATAAAAATGTTTAGAACATTCCACTTAAATGTTAGATTGTAACTATGATCATTAATTCCCAAAGCAATCTTGACAGAAGATCACAGTTTACAACTTCACAGGTAAATGAAGGGCCCTTCTCCTGTGAGCCCTCTCACTCCATTCACATTGGGAACATTCCTTACTCTTAAGGGGCCAGTTGCTGCCCTTACCAAAGCTTGTATCTCTGCCTATTATTTAAATTTCTGTCCTTTATCAGCAATAGATTTTCATGATTCCTTGGTAAATGCACTGGCCACAACCTCCTATCCTGTGAGGATAGGAGAATCTTTTGATAAGGGTACTTCAGATAAGGTTTGGCTCAATTACAGGAGTCATTTGTAAGAGAATGAAAATCAGACAGAAATAAGGCCATAGAAGGAGTCGCCAGAAGCTGAATACAGAACAATCCAGAGAGAGTGGAGCGACCTGGAGACTCTGCAATGTGCCTTGGCATCTGACAAGCTAAGGGCCAAGGATCACCAGACACCAGGCCCAGAATTCCAGTCTTCTAGGAGAAAGCATCACCTTGATTTGGATTTTCTCTTAGCCTCAGAACCATGAACTAATAAATTCCCATTGTTTAAGCCAACCATTTGCATGGTATTTGCTCACACAACCAAAGAAAATAAAACAATCCCCAAATAATATTATTTAAACATCTCACTGGTCATTTATAGCCTGGCTTCTCTCCAAATTTCATGCACTATACTATTTTCGGGCCCGTTTCTTTGATTGATGACATTTCCTTCATTTCTGTCCCTAAAATGACAGTGACCATACTATCATCTAGACTTCATTTTTGGCTTTTACCTCTGTATGTTACTGTGTTATGTAAGGGCAAATACAACTTTATAAATGAGAATGTAATTATTGTCCCTGTTGAACATAAGGGAAAGGACAACCTTCTCCCTCCCACCACTGAGTATTTACTTAAAAAAACCCATAATCGTAAGTAATACCACTTTCTTTGTCTTTTTGAAATGCATATATTTGAAATGTGTGTATAAGTTTAAATGAGGCTCTTGCAAATTTTACCACAAAAGGTAAGAAAGAAAAGAAGCCATTTGTTTGAAATGTAATCAAGGAAAATGTCTCCTAATTTCCTAAGTGATGAGCAGAACTTCTGTAGGTGGGAGTTTAGTAGGTGTGTTCCTGGCTCCAAAATGTAAATCTAACTTTGGTCATGAAGATGAGAAATATCTTGACAATATGTGTGTAATGGGTTATATCTGCTTAGTCACATAAAAAAAGCTTCAGATTCCTTGTCTTTGAATTTCTTTGCAGATTGCTTGTGATGCATCACATTTTGTTTTAATGTTTATTAATGATAAAATTGTTTTTCATTCACTTCTACCTTTGTAGGAAGGTTTTCTAGGTCGAGGAATGATTTTGTTTGGTCAAAGGAGCATTTTTGACTCTTAAATCTTCACAACTAAGGGATACCTTGTAGAAGGTTTTCATGCCTTATGTCCAGAGTCCCCATAAACACACAATCTGTATAAGAGCAGTTTTCCTCTTCTGTAAACACAGCTTCATGTAAGACAAACCACTGCATCTCTAAGGGATACTGCCACACTGTAGCCCCTTTTCATTTGGAGCCACCATGCCTGTGAATGCTTCATTCATGAGCCACATCTGGTGTGTCAGGGGCACCAAGTGTCTGAGAAATCCATTTTCCATTCAGAAGAGGATCTGATGTCCAGCCTCTTTCTCTGATACCCTACACTTCAGATTTCATGGGACCAGACCTCAAGAGGCACTCAGTCTCAGGGTGAAAAAAGGACTGAGCTGACCAAGTAAAAACACAAATGGGGAACAAGTTCCCACTTGCAGGTATCATTTCCCAACCTCTGTTCCTATGTATGATGAACTGGAATTAGACTTCTGCATGAAGTAGCCCCATTGGTATCCTTAGGCCTGGTCTCTGTATCATAGGTACCTGGGAAAAAGCGGAACCCTTTGCTAAAGACTTTGTCTCTGTTCCCCCTTTCCTTCAACTTGGAGGCTCCCCTTACTAGATGACAGTGGGTGAAGATGGAGTCCCAATCCCTATAAACTGAGCATTGGGGTTAAATGGGTTACTGGGTATCCACTCAGAGAAGTGACAACACTAATTTAGTAATTCTATTTATGGAAATGTTGAAGCCCCATAATTTCTGCAAGCTGTCCTGGCTAGTGTGACTCACCTTTAGGATGTGGATCCAGGATCTGACTCCAGGATCTAAAATCTAACTGCCGCTGGAGTCTGTGTGACTCAGGATGTGCCAGAAAATGGAGATACTAGGGGCTTCTCACTTAGAGGATGTTGTCAGGAAATTAAAATGTGATGATTGGTGAGCAAGGGTAGCTCAGTGGTTTGAGGGCCTGCTTCCCACATACAAGGTCCTTGACTCAATTCCTGGTCCTTCTTAAAAATATTTTTTAAATGTGATTATATTCCCATGATACAGCTTGTGTGTTGCAATTAAAACTAAAGCAGCCACAGCACAACAGAAAGAAAGACCCATCAGCAGCTCATGACTTCTGGTGTTTCTAACACCACCACAAATCTCACAAGTTAGGAATCCCCTGGAGAATGTGGAAATGAGAATGCTCACTGAGGGATCCCTCCTCTTCACTTTGGGTGCACACCAGAAATCTGAATTGCTGTCAAATGCTTCAGAGATCCTGATGTGGTGCAGAAACTTGAATTTCATAAAAGAGTGGTTCACAAAAAAAGACCAATATTTATGATGGACTTCCAACTCCATCAGACAAGGAAAAGTGGTCACTACAGTGTTACTTATTCCTCCCTGCCTTAATTCTCAGACTATGATCTCTGAGGTGTCCAATATCATAGTCACCATGCCCATCTCAGTCAGGGAGTGCCATTGTCCATTTATTAATTGGAGAGGGACTATTAAGAGGTGTCAGAATAAATCCTGTAGATGCTAATACTCCTCCTTCCCTCTAACATATAGCAAAACACCTGATTTCTTCTCATCCTGCTGATCGGGGTGAATTATCCATCCAAGATGCTGTCTCCCTTTTTTCCCTGCCAGACCCTGAACACAATGATACAAAGTGCCCCAGGGGGAGAAAAGTTCCCATTTGGCAGCTAGAGCTTGTAATTCAATGGCACTATACTTGGGCCTTTTATTTTGAATAACTTTTAGAACTGGGTTCTGATATTCCTCTAGAAAGTTGTTTGGAATTTTGAGAAGATTTAATTGTATCAACTGGCTAACTGACATGTTAACAATATTGAATCATATTATCTGTGAATGTGGATATAAATGAATTGCCAAAATTATTGTTTCTTTTTAGGAAAAGAGGGGAAAAATAAATGACAAATCTCTACCACATTTTGAAAGCAGTAAACACTGAAAAAAGTTAAGAAAAGAAGATGAAGATCAGAAGGCTCATCTGGGAAGAGGCATTGGAGTGGGTAAGCACAGCCCAACGCTCTCAAAATCAATGGAGGAAGGGCAAAAAGCTCTCAGAAGGAGCAGCTTTGGGGATCTACAGACCAAGAGAGTTCTGGCTTCTGTTGCTATTTTATTCTTCAGTGTTGTTATAATTCAGAATCCTTTTTATTAAACAACTCACCAAAGTATTCATTTAATAGTGATGCTAATGATTATTCTGTAAAATGTGCATGAAAATGGATAACTCTGGAATAAATTTTTAATTTTTATAAAATTTAATTTTGAAAAAAAAAATTAGA
>JAQZBX010099185.1:0-11500 GCA_029593785.1 Cabassous unicinctus
AGGGGGGTTTAAAATGGATAAAGTAAATAAATAAATCTTTTTTAAAAAATTTTTTTTTCTTAAAAATAAAATAAAATAAAACATCCTTGGAGCAGTTCCTGGCATGGAGTAAGCTCTCAATAACTCTTATATACATTGTTGTTATCATTTCAAATCCTCCTTCACACCACATTGATTTTTCTAAAACATAATCTGAACATGTCACTCCACTGTTGACAATCCTATGACACTACAAAATAAATCTCAACTCCTCCATGATCTTGCCCTGCCTTCCAGCCTCACCTCCCACTACTTGCCCACACAGCCCTCACACAATGACAATGCCAAATTATTTGCTATTACCCCAGTTGGCCGTCTTCTCCAAATATTTTCACTGGCCAGTGCTCTTGTGGAAGATGCTTCTGAGGCACGTTACTATAGTGAAAGAGGGAAGGTGGCTGAGCCCCAGCAGACAACATGACCGTGAGACCCTGCCTGGAAACCTCCTGAGGGGAAGACTGCTACTAAAGAACAAAGCCAGAAAGATCCTGTGAGACCCTGGCCACAAGCGAGATCCCATTTGGAACTCTTTCTGGGGTCAAGGGGAAGTCCTGGATAACCCCAAACAGGTCTCCTCATTGGGCCCCGGAGAGCTGACAGGCGGAGATGGTAAGGCAGCCAACCAGAACCGCAAACAGCTGGGCCCCTCCCCAACATTATGAAGAGGGAGGATTAAAGGTTTTAAAAGAACATTTACTAACCAAGGAAGTAAATGTGGCTCAAGTGGTTGGGCTCCCATCTACCATATGGGAGGCCCTGAGTTCAGTTCGCAGTGCCTCCTCGTGAGGGCAAGCTGCATGCGCCGGCAGAGAGCTGACGGCCTGCGCGAGCTGACGGCCCATGCCTGTGGACAGCTGGTGCAGCAAAATGACACAACAAAGGGAGACAAGCAGACACAGAGGGAAAAAACATGCAGCAAATAGACACAGAGAGCAAGACAGCGAGCACAAGAGGCAAGGTGGGGGGAAATACATAAAAATAAAATCTAAAAAAAAAAATTTCTAAGGATATCATTTAAAAAAAATAAAAGACCTAGCCTGGGGCACCACGCACAAGTCTCACCCTGCAGCACGCCCGCCATCTATGTCTCAGATTGTGTACTGTTTCTTTTCTTGTTTCTTAATAAACTCTCTACTTCCTTGCCTACCCTATGGTATGTCCTTAAATTATTTTCTGCGACATAAGCCAAGAACCTAGAAGCCCAGAACCCAGAGCATTCCACTAGTACTTCCCCCTGTCTAACTTCTTCAAGTGCCACTTCGTCTATGAACTTTTTCATTTTTCTCCCTGCCTTTCCCTCAAACTAATTTAGGGATGCCCTCTCTTAGCTCCTGTGGCAGTTTGAGATTATTTATGAATCCCCAAACAAGAGATTATGTTTGTAAACTGGCCTGTTCCTCTGGGTGTGATACCCTTTGATTGTATTAGATTCAGCTGACATGTCTTTGATTAAATTATGTTAAGATTAGGGCTTTGATTCAACCACATCAGTAGGGCTTGTCTCATGGTTGAGTCCTCACTCCTTTGGTGGGCTGATAAAAACAGACACTTACTCAAGAAGACACACAGAAGATGATACAGGAAGAGAGAGAGAGCTCCATAGACAGGGCAGAGGAGAGAACTTTGATCCTGCAGCCAGGGAAGAGAGATGAGCCATTCGCCTGATAGTTTGCAGCTGAGCAGCCAAGGCCTGGAAATAAACAAGCCCTATGCCAGCCTGTAGCTGAGAGAGAGGAAGGCTGAACCCTCACAGACATCATCCGCCATCTTGCTGACTTTGGTGAGAAAGCAAACCTTGAGTTGGACTCTTTAGGGTCTTATAACTGTAAGCTTTTATCCCAAATAAATACCCTTTATAAAAGCCAATAGGGGGGCAGATGTGGCTCAAATAGTTGAGTGTCCATCTGCCATATGGAGGGACCTGGGTTCGATCCCCGCGACCTCCTGGTAAAATAAAAGAAATATAGAAGACACGCGTGCCGCCAGGCCCCACCGAGCCACGCAGCAAGATGATGACGTCACAGAAGAGAGACACAGGGAAGAGCCAAGATGAGACACACCGAAAAACCAGGAACGGATGGTGCAGGAGGCAAAACGCCTCTCTCCCACATCGACGGTCCCCAGGATCAAATCCCGGTGAAGATAGGAGAAGGATGAGAAGAAAGGGCAGGAAACAGACACAGAGAATTGCCCAGCGAATGGACACAAAAATAGCAAAATGGGGTGGGGTTTAAAATGGATAAAGTAAATAAATAAAAAAAATAAATCTTTTTTTAAAAAAGCCAATGGATTTCTAGTACTTTGCATCAGCACCCCTTTGGCTGACTAATACAGCTTCCTCGGCATCTTCCTGTCCACACCTCTTTCTCAGAACTTCTCAAACTGCAATGGAAATTTTTTTTTTATTTGCCTCTCCCACTCAACTGTAAGCTCGTTAAGAACAAGGACTCTAAACAGTTTTAACACTATCTTCTCAATACCCAGCACAAGTGATTGCTCAAAAAACATTTGTCAGAGAAATGAATGAATGAATGAAAAGGAAAATGGAAGGAAATATTATCCCCTTAGGTACAACACTTCTCCTGATAACTTTTCCATTACGTGACTGTGCAGGGAGGAGAAGGTAGTGGTGTTAGGAGAGCTACAGGACAGCTCTGGTTTGGGCTCTGGCCTTGGACATGGATGTTGAAAGGGGCTGGCTGGATATGGTTGGAAAGCAGAACAGGTGATGGGGATTAAGACAAAACTGAGATGCCCTGAAAAACCTTGGAAATAAGGTTAACCTCAGGGAGTTAAACAGTAAAATCATAACATGTTATAACATAGACAAGGTTAATCACTGGGTGATAGATTGAGTAAAAGTATTTGGAAATGTCAAAAGCCAACTAGAGAGTAATATCCAGATCAGTGGTTCTCAACCTAATAATGCCCAGTATCACCATTTTTAGCAAATATTTTGTAATTTCCTCTTCACTATCTGAGATGAAATTCATAGGTAACATAGCCTTAATAAACATTTTTATTTTTATTTTATTTTATTTTATTTTATTTTATTTTACATGGAAAGCAGGCACTCAAACCACCGAGCTACACCTGCTCCCAACACATATTTAAAAAAATAAAATAAAACACTAACTTAAATATAAATTAAAAATTAAAATAAGTTACAGTAACATGTTCTATATGTGTATGTTCAAGGACTACTACACTAGAAGACAAACACCCCCTAAAACACCCCCCTAGGGTAAGTGCCATCTAGAATAGATCTCCAACCAATCAACAGCAACAACAAAACAAATGAGGAACTCAATAGAAATATAAGCATATAATCAGGATTTTGGTAATTCACCATGGGGAAGTGAGGTAATAGGCAGGAGATGGATCTGAGTGACTTTAAGAAAGAAATGTTTGAGCTCACTCTATGTAATCAGAGAAATGCAAACAAAACCAAGAAACCAAATTACAAGGCAATTTACCAATTTAACTAAACCAAGATAGCAAAATTGGCAAAACATTGAAATCTGAAAATACCAAATGTCGGTGTGTACCTGGGGAAAAAGGGTCCCTCATGCACTGCTGGTCAGAAAACAATCTAGCAGTCTTTTTTTTTTTTTTCTTTGAATCTGGCAGTCTTTAGTGAATTATGTGTTTAGCCTGCAACCACTCCTAGACATATAGCCCTGGAGAAGCAAGCACAAATCTGCATGAGGACATATACAAAGATGCTCATGCCAGCAATGGTTGTAGTAACAGGAAGTTAGAGGCAACCCAAGTGTCCATCACTAAGGAAATGCTTAAGCAAACAGGGTGGGTACAGACTGTGCAATACTATAAAGGAACTAGAACTATGAACGGGAGCTACTTAGAGCAACGTGGATAGATCTTCAAAATGTAATATTGAGTTTAAAGCACAACAAACAAAATCTATAGCTAATACCATTTGTATACATTAAAAACACGAACCTATACAAGCAACACTGTTTGAGGGGGGGAAGGAAAGGAGGGAATGGCAATGGGAAATAGGAATAAAAGGAAAAACTAACAATAGTAAAATAAGAGAGGCATTGCTTAGCTCAAATAGGATGGTGTGCCTCAAGCTAAGGAGTATGATTAACTCAACTTCATGCACCTGAGGTCCACTGTAACCCAAAACAGTAAGAACATAAAGGATCTGAACTGAAGTATGCAATATCACCTTAAAGAATGGCTTCAGCTTAGAATTTAATGGAATATATTAGCATAGCTAAAGAAAGTTTGTCTTGGAACCTTAAATAGTTTAATCAATAACCAATTTAGAGGAAGTAGCTGTGGCTCAATTGGTTGAGCTCCCGTTTACCATATGGAAGGCCCTGAGTTCGATTCCCCGGGTCTCCTAGTTGAAGACAAGCCAGCCTGCCCACGGCACTGATGGCCGGTGTGGCATGGTGAGCTGGCACAGCAAGATGTCCCAACAAAGGGAGACAAGCAGATACAGAAAAATGCAAAGCAAAATGGACCCAGCAAGGGGGGCAGGGATAAATAAGTAAAATAAAAATAAGGGTTACTTTCCAAGGCTTCCAGTAGCGCTTAATTAAACATAAACCCTGACCATGGTCTCAAGTCTCTTCATGACTGTGCCCCTGATCTTCTCTAACCTCACCTCCTATTCCTCTCCTTCTTACTGAGCCACCCCAGCCATCTTGTTTTTTCTGGAACCTGGCAAGCTTACTGCTGCCTCAAGGTCTCTATCCTTGCTAGATACTTGGCCTCTAATGTTCTATTTCTGGATCTTCCACAGGCCACATGATTTCACATCATTCAGGTCTCAGCTCAGAGTTCTCATCACAGAAATTATCCCATACCAAATTCCATCACTGTCCATCCTCTTACCCTTACCCTGTTTTTCTTTATAGAACATTATCAGCTAAAAGTACGTTCCTTACTTTTTTATTTTAGTTATTATCTGTCCACACTATTAGAATTTCGATTCTAAGGCAGCAGGGAGGTTTCCTTATTTAGCACTGTGCTCTCAGTACTTGAAACAACACCAGGCTCATAGTAAATGCTCAAGTCACGTTTTTGAATGGTTGAATAAATAAGAGCTATGGGTCATCCATGAAAGCAAAGGAAGAGACTCCACAGAAACAAGCAAGGCAATGCTCATCCAAAAGCTTTCCAGAGACAGCGAGGCCTAGTAATGGAACACCTTCCTTTTGTGACAGACCGATCCCTACCAGGAGATGGGTGCACTAGGTTACCAGAGCTGGTTGATATTTAACACTTAAAGACAGAGTCAACGTCCCTTGTTCTGATTTTACGGCCACCAAGCAACCGTGTGATCATCTGGTCCCATATGGTCTGCTTACAGGTAAGGGATACTCTGACCAGGCCAACCTCTCCTGGCCATGCTTTGACCTTGGTGAGGGCCTTTCCATGTATATTCATTAGAACTTTTGGACACAAGCCATAGAAAGCCATCCTGAAATAAGTTAGACAAAAGAGGAATTTCTTGGAAGGAAGGATATAGGGGTGTGTCATACAGTCAAATCCTGCTGAGGTCAGGGGAATGACTGGGGACTTGGAATCACTCCAACCAGGGATTTGAAAACCACCAGAGCTCTCTTCATTCTTTTCTCTACTTCTTCCTGTGTATGAGTTTTATTCTCTTTCACTTCACATGTACCAGAGAAAGACTAAGCCTGCTCTCCTATATTCAAAAATCCCTGAGAGGTTTTTTCTTTTTTTTGTTCTTAAAGATTTATTTATTTATTCCCCCTTCCCCTCCCTCCCTGTTGTCTGCTCTCTGTATCCATTCTCTGTGTATTCTGTCTCTGCTTGTTTTCTCTTTAGGCAGCACTGGGAACTGATCCTGGGACCCTCCAGAGTGGGAGAGAGGCACTCAAATCTCTTGCACCACCTCAGCTCCCTGGTCTGCTGCATCTCTTATTGTCTCTCCTCTGTGTCTCTTTTCGTTGCGTCATCTTGCTGCACCAGCTCTCCACGTGGGTCAGCACTCCTGCACGGGCCAGCACTCTGAGTGGGCCAGCTCTCTGCTCGGGCCAGCTTGCCTTCACCAGGAGGCCCCAGGAATCGAACCCTGGACCTCCTATATGGTAGACGGGAGCCCAATCACTTGAGCCACATCCGCTTTCCCCTGAGAGAGGTTTTGATTGACTGGCCCGTCTGGATCAGGTTCCATCCCAGACCAATCAACTGTGGCCAGGAGGGTAGGGTCTATAAAAGCATGGCAGCTCCATGACCCCATGTGGCTAGCGTGTGGCAGGGGAGGAGCATTTTCTAAAAGAAGAGGGTTACCACCCCCAGAAGAAAGCAGGGGAGCTGGGCAGACACACAGTAGATTCCTTGAAACTCTATACACTAAGACTAGTTTAGGGGCCTTCAGGGCTGTGTAGACCAAGCATAGCAGATTTCTGTAGGTTTTTCCAGCTTAATCTGGGCGGGACAAGCTAAACTCAACACTAGAGGATCAGTGTTTCACCAAAACGAAAAATAAGTGTCAGGGGAACTTTCAAGAAATTGGCTGCCGGACCAAAAAAGACACCTTTGAGCAAGTTGTACCAAGAATGCTATATAATTCTTTTTCACCAATACACAAAAGAGCTATGTAAAAGATTTTAATTTGATGTGCATATTTTATTTTCTTCTCCTCCTAGGGTATGTTTTAGACTTTTACTGTGGCCCAGGGGGTGAGATAGGGAGATTTAGGTAAGTGGAGAGGAGCCAGCTAGGCCTTCAGCTGCCAGCCTTCCTTGTCTAAGCCCACAAGTACCCCATATTCCCTGCCACCCCTCATCTTGCCCATGTGATTTATAAGCAGGGAAGCAAGAAGAAAGGAGAAAAAGCAGTGCCTACCCTGAAGTGCTAGACCCTCGAACCCTTCTCTTAACGATATGTGGAACATTTCTCCATATTGCAACCTCTCTGCCAGTAAATGAAAAGTATAACCAACGTTAACAAATGCACATGTTAAACAGCTGAGCTGTAATTCAAGTTCATTAGAGAGAGGAGGTCTGCACACTCAAAATGAGGCTACCTGACCTCTGAAGAGGTGGCGTAGCCTATGATGTGTTTAGCCCCACGTTCTCTGACCCTTGCCTCTTAAACAGCAGATGCTTTCCTCTAAATAGCAACAGTTAACTGTATTTTCAAAGAAACGTCCCTGAGATTCCTTGGGGAAGTACAAGGCAAAGTGCAAAATTAGAGGTTGATGCCAACAAGCAAAGAGTTAGTATATAGACGAAGGCAGTATGGGATGGGTAAGTTATGGTGTTTATTTATTTATTTTATTTATTTATTTTATTTATCCCCCCCTTGCCACTTGTGCTGCTATGTCCATTCGCTGCGTGTCTTCTCTGTGTCTGCTTATCTCCCCCTTGCTGTGAGGTCTTGCCGCATCAGCCCACCGCACCGCTCAGGCCGGCCTGCCCTCACAAGGAGGCCTCCGGACGCGAACCCGGGCCTCCCATGTGGTAAACGGGGGCTCTATCCACTGAGCCACACCCGCTTCCCAGGTATGGTGTTTATTTCATGGAAATAGCCATGTCCTCAAAAGCTGGAGCACAAATTGACACCAATTCCAATTCTACAGAATAAACAAAATGGATAACATGGGGAGAAAAATCGTGTTGAGAAAAGTTGAAAGAATCCCACGCATCACTCATTTGTTGTAGCACTGCAGTTCATTTAAAAGAATGAAATAGAAATGTTCCACAAGATGGCACCCTTGCTTTTCCAAAACCTTTTGTCTTTCTTCAGCATCAAGCATGATCTGTAACAGAAAAACCAAGCATATGCTAAGGAAAATATACGGAAAATTACAGAGTATTTCAAAGATGAGTTGTTTATTGAAGGAAAGCACTGTGGGGGCTTTGCAGTGACGATGCCTTCGTTAAATATAAACCAGCTCCTGGAGAAATGAACACCATGTTTCACCACAGTTACATTAGCACGTGCTGCTTGGGTTTGGCTACAGTCAGTAAGGAAGGAAATTAGTCTTAGGACTCTCTAGGCAACACCATGGTGTTTGGATTTTTTATTTCTTCAGCACCATCAGCATCAAATCGCTATTGAAACCTGGTCTGTGCAATGCTCTCTACTAGGCGCGCAGCTTCTTTCAGTGAGACGTCGCTTTCCAAGAGGATGAATGGGAGAAAATATTTTGCTTGTAACACCTGGATTCTCAGATAAAATATTTAAATACTCAATATGGGGAGAAAAATACATAAAACACTTTATGGTGTCCAGTATTATACAAGCTGTCCCCATCTGGAAAAATTTACGATCCAAAGAGAATAACAGGAATTTTCACCGCAGCATCATTTCGATCAGATAATAAAAATCTGGAAGCCACTTGAATGTCCAGAACCATGGCAGTGGATGAAGTATGCCATAGTTGTACGATGGAATTCTGGGTAACTGTTAAAATAAAGGAATCAAATAAAGTTACATGGTTGTACTGGTTACTTGGCTATTGTCTCTCACTTCCAATCCGACCTTCCCTAGGTCTGCCCCTGCTTTCTGATGCTGGGAACCTGGTCTCTGCCAACCACCTTTTTTCTCCCTTGCCTGAGGGTGCGTGTGAGGTTCTGCGACTAGGGGGCGCTAGAGAGACCCACACGGCTGGAGGAGGGGGACCCGCCCGCTCCTTCCTGTTTGTTTGCGGTCCTGCCAGTATCATCACGAGAAGAGTTCTTCATCCTGGCGGCAGCAGTTGGTACCACTCTCGGGCTTTTGTTTTGTTTTGTTTTTTTGGCCCTTTTAGAAGAAGCCTCATTGTGTCCCACTGGCACCAGCACCAGCAGGCGGACGTCCCCTCCCTGAGCATGATAGGCCTTTCCTCCAAGCTTCTGGATTCTAAGGCCCCCCACCTCTTCCCTTTGTTCCCAGGCCCTGATGTGGTAGCTGCTTCTGACGTTACCCTGTGTTACCTCAGTGTCCTCTTTGCTTTCTAAGTTCTCCAGTACCTGTTTAATTTCTTATATTAAATTGTGTTAAAATAATGTGTATATAATATATATGGATGCATACATGTATATATAAATGAATATATATATACACACATAAAAGTATATATACTATTTTTACATATACTGCATATAAACCTATAAATACATACATTACATAGATGTATAAATTTCATCTAATCTTCACAAGAAAGACTATGACACAGACATTATTATCCCCATTATACAGAAGAAAATGAGTCTCAGGTGAGAAAAATTCCACAATATCGCATAGCTTATAAATGATAAAGCCGGAATTTGGATCCAAATATCACCGATTCTGCAATCTATATTTTACCACCATGCACTTAAAGTTGTTTGGACCTCAAAATGAATTTTCCTCAACTGTGTTCTGCACCATAGCTCAATCCCTAGGCTAGTCCACAAATGTCTTTTTACCTCCCATTGGGAGGTAAACTGATCTGTGCTTCTGTGATTAAAGTTATTCGGAGGTTGAGAAAACTGTAGGGAAAGCATGGGCATCTCTAATTTCAACTTACTTGTCATTCATTTGTTCAATTAATATGATTCAGTGCCTTCTAGTGCCTGGCAAATGTGCTGGGCTCATAATGGAAAGCAAAACAGACCCAGTCCTCCCTTCAAAACAGTTACAGTCTAGGGAAAGTCAAAGTGGCAGTATTTAATTAAATAATTATACCAAAGAGAGGTATCCAGGTGCCTTATACAGGGGTCTAGCATAGACTGGCCACATGGCCACAGAGTTGTTTCAAAGGCTGATCCCCCCACAACAACAGCTTGGCATTGGCCCCTCTAAATGTCTGGGATGACATGCCTACTGTGACTTTGTTTACCGGGAACGTGTCTGGTTTAATCCAAAGAGATCTCTGAGCAATATCACAGCAGTAGAGACATTAGAGCTAAGTAATGTTTCCTAAAAACCTTCTATTTTTTTCTTTTATTTTTTAACTTTATTTTGTACATTTAATAATTGAAAATATAAACAATTAAAAACTAAAAAGTAAACACAGATGAATAAATACATTCTCAATTAAATGTACTGGATACATATAAATATTTTTAAATCAAACAATATGTTACACAATATATTTGGTTCATAGTAACGTAATCATACGGTATTTGTCCTTTTCTATTATTTGATATTTAACTCCTTGCCTCCAACATGACTTTCCTATAGCCTAAATACAACCAATAACTGACTATACGACAACTCTCTGCTTGCTGCCACACGAAGAAGGAAGCATAAAATATGCCTGTACTGATCAACAAGCAAATGGCCAGGAAGCTTTTTTAGGGGACAGTCTTCCAGAATTGCAGAAACAATAAATTTGACCAACTGACCAGACCTGACCAATCTGACCAGAAACTTGTACAGTTATCAGGTTTGGGGACTTATCTGTCACCCTATATGAGAGCTAAGTTTCTGAACTTCCTTTCTTAATTGCATTTTGTTAGTTAGAAGACAGATTATTAGACAACTATGCAGCAAAGAAAAAGAAAAAGACCTTGCTGCAGTCAGGGGCCACTGATGAATGCTAAAGTTAGCAGGGGAAACAGGATATATGCATACCCTCAAAGTGCCTCCCCCCAAATATTTATTACTTACTGTGATGGTTTGAACCAATGTCCACAATTGTTTGATATTTCTCCCTCTGGGAGGTGAAATTAACTCCCCTCCCATGGGGTGTGGCTGAACTTACTGACTGCCTTCTAATGAAGAGTGTACAGAAAGCGGGGATAAATGTACCCTTACAGTGGAGAGCCCTGGAGAACGACACTTGAACCAAGAGGTTAAGGTTAACCTTACCAGTAATACTGTACCCCCTGACATCACGCATTGATGTCACACATTGCAATGATGTCACCTGTGTGGTTTTCTTCCCCCAAATCCATAACCCCAGTCTAATCATGAGAAAACATCAGATGAACCCAAATTGAGGTATACTCTACAAAATACCTGACCAGTACTTCTCAACCCTGCTTTTCCATGAAAAACAAAGACAGACTGAGAAACGATCAGAAATTGGAGGAGCTAATGAGGCAAGACACTAAATGCAATGTGGGATCCTGGATTGGATCCTGGCACAGCCAAAGGATATCGTGGAAAAACTGGTGAAATCTGACTAAAGTCTGTAGTTTAGTTAAAAGTGTGATAACAATGTTAATTTCTTAGTTTTGAAAAGAATACCATGGGTATGTAATATGTTAACACTGGGTGAAGCTGGGTGATGACTGTACCGGAACTCTTTGGACTATCTTTATAACTCTTTGATTCTAAGATTATTTCAAAATAAAAAGGTTAAAAGAGAAAAGAAAAAAAAAATCCACCATAAGCTGGAAACCATTTCTGCTGTTTAAGTGACAGGTAGGCAGACTGTTATTTTTCCATTCAGCAAATTCATAAATTACTTTTACATTCACCCAATTAGCAGCCCGGAGAGGAAAGGTTGGTCAAATAAGATTTGGACGTAATCCCTCAG
>JAQZBX010099186.1:0-11500 GCA_029593785.1 Cabassous unicinctus
GGGGGGGGGGGGGGGCTCTGAGTCACTGCAACCAGCCCGGCCCAGCCTGTGCAGCACACAGCGGGGTGGCGGGGGAGTGGCACACAGACCACGAGGCGGGCGTGCACCGACCCTGGGCCTCAGTTTCCCTGTGGGTGCGGGGCAGGGTCTCAGAGGGGTGCAGAGAAGCACAGGGACCGAGATGGGACAGATGTGTGCTCCGCAAGGCCTGTCGGAAGCCCCGTCATCCCGGAGCTCAGGAGGACAAGGGCCCTCACGCTCTGCTGGGCACCCCCACCCAGGGCACAGCGGGGGAAGTGGCCATGGGCACTGTCCACCTGCCCGCACCCTGCAAAGGCAGCCCGACCTTAAGCAGCCCCCTCCCCTCGCGGCTCCAGGACATCAGATGAGCTGGGTGGGGGTGGGGCCCTGGAGCCAACATTTTTAACAAGCCTCTGCCCTGGCAAGTCATTTGGGTACAAGTGGTGGCTGAGAATCTGCCCTGCGTCTACAGCCCACGGCACCGTCCCCAGAGCCTGCCAGTCTCCATCACCTCCCCCTGCTTCCCCGGCCCAGGAGAAGAGGCCTGCAGAGTCCCGCTGCCTCTCCAGCTCCGGGAGGCCAGGCAGGCCTGGGCAGGGCCCACCGGGTGTGCTATCTGCACATCTGCCCTCCTTCCCACAAACAGAACTCCAGGCTCAGGGCGGGGGCAGCTAGCTGTGGGCACCAGCAGCCAGAGGGGCACGCCCAGCCCCAGGGGGCGCGGGAGGGGATCGCCCGTCGCCAAGCAGGGGGTCCGCTGGCGGCTGCAGGTGTGGGGGCTACAGAAGGCCTGAAAGCTGTGCAGGGAGCCGGCCCCTCCTGCACTGGGGCTGGCAGCCCAAGGGGGGCCCTGGGTGGGGCAGAGGCAGTGAGAGGGGCCACCCCTGGGCCCTGCTCCCTCTAAGCGCTGCTGCGAAGTCCTAACGGTCAGAGTGGAAACCACCTCTGTGGCACCGGTGCAGGAAAGCTGGCCAGACGGGCACCCCATGAGCTCACCCACACCCCACAGTTCACACCTCGGAACTCTTTTACAGCTGATACCCCCACCAGATGTAACCCCCCAGGGCAGGGCGAGGGCAGCTGACTCAGCACCGTGCCCGAGAACAGCTGGGCCCAGCTGGTATCAGATGGGGGAGCTGGCACCGAAGGCTGGCCTCCTCCCTGTTCCCCCCAGAGCCTGGGTGTCCCAAATCAATCAAGTATCTGCCACCTCCCCAGGACCCCTGCAAAGCGCCTCCGTCTGGCTGCCCTGCCGCCAACCAGAGACCCAGCAGGGGCCTCTCGCCTGGATCATGCCGCAACCCCGCTGGGCCCCCACCTCAGATGGACCCCCTCCCCTGCGGAGCCCTCCTGCCTTGCCCCTCACCAGCCGTCCAGGCTCTGCCCCCTCAAACCACTGCTCCCCAGTTTGCCAGGCCTTCTGTGGTCACACGTGCCCTGCCTGGTCCCGGGACATGGCCCACTGCTGTGCCCCAAGAAGCCCCCCATCCATGTGGACGGCGCCGTGTGCCCCCTGGCTCCTGGGCTGATGGCCAGTGGGTGCGGGCAGGCGGTGCTTGTGGGGAGCGGTCCCAGCCGGAAGGGGGGTCAGGCCGAAAACGAGATCGTGCTAGGGACCACGTGGCCTGGGGACAGGGCCAAGGGCTGCGCTGGGAGGGCCGGGAGCCAGGGGGACCTTTGGGGCTGGGGTCCAGGCCCGTGGACATGCACCTCCTTGGCTTCCAGGGACCCCACCCCACTAGACCCCTGGCTCCACCCAGCCAGGTGGTCGTGGGCACGCTCCACCCTCTCAGGCATCAGTGCCCCCGTGGGTGAGGGCAGGAGGTGCCTGCCACACAGCTGAGTCACGGATGCTGAGAGCCGCACTCCCGGCGTGTGCTGCCAACAGTGACTGCACTGCTGCCTGGAGCCCGGGACCCTGCCCGGAGCCCCCATGGGAGCTCGGCTGCTGCCAGGGCCAGGGTGGGGCCTCACAGTCTCGGGGGGGTGTCACGGAGGCACTGTGGGCACTGGTGCCACCCCACTGTGAGGGGCCCCAAGGCCAGCCCAGGACACCTCCTGGTAAGGGACATCGTCTCCCTTGCCCAAGGAGGGGGTCCCCGGCCGGCCTGGCAGCTTTCAGGAAGCAACGGCCTCGGCCAGGGTCAGGGGCTGCCAGATGCCCCAGAGCCCAGTGCCCCTGGGAAGGGGCGCTCCACAGCCCCTTGGAGGCCAGAGGCAATAGGGCCTACAGTCAGACCCCTGACCAGGTGGGGAGCTCAGGGCCAGAGCCCCAAACAAAGGGCCTTGACTGGTCCAGCGGCCAGGGCAGACAGGGGACCAAGGCCCCCACTGCACCCCGCTGTCTTCTCTAAAATGGGCACGTGCACCACCTGCAGCAGGTCCAGGCTGGAGCACGGCTCCCCGGCCCTTCCCAGGACACCTGCCCCCCAACCACCACCTGGCACTGTGGGGGCCCCCGCCCAGGAGCCCATCAGCCCGCCAACCTGTCTGCTGCGGCCCTGAGCCCAGCATCTCTGCCTAAAATCCCACTGTCACCCCATGTGGCTCTCCCAAGCTCCCTGGGGAGGGGCCCCAAGGCCCCCCACGCAAACACCCGTCAGCTGCGGGGGGGGCTGTAAGTATCTGCAGCGTCGGGGGGGGCAGGTGGGCAGGCGCTGCCTCCCGCCCCACCCCAGCCCCTCGGGCCTCCTGGGCCCAGCTCCATTTTTCCATTTTAGAAAGCGCTCCTGACTGTTAACTGTATCCCGGCAAGGCGGGCCTTGGCACCCAGCCAGCCCACGGCCTCCAAAAAAACAAAAGCAAGGGAATCTGGAGCAGGGGTGGGGAGGCTCACGGCGCAGGCCTAGGGCCGACGGGTGGTCACCCCTAGAGCGGGGCGGGGCCGGTCCTCTCCGAGGGTCCAGCTCCCTGCCCACGCCAGGCCCCCTGGGGCGCCCCTCCCCACCCACCGCCAGCCAGGGCAGGAAGCAGCCCCCCTCACCCCCCAGGGCTCCTCCAGCAGCCTGGGCCCTGCCACCTCTGCAGTCCACCCACCCCAGGCCTAAGGCCCTCTCTCCTCCAGGCGTCCGTCCCCTCGCGCCCATCTTTTCCATTCTGTCTGGCTGGACTTCCTCCCCCAGCCCTCCCTGACCCGAGCACCCCAGCCACTGTGTCCAACAGGCCGGACCTGACTCAGGGCTGCTAAACCGCTTCTCTGCCTCCCAGGCCCCGGGACCACCCTGGCTCCCGGGCAGCGCCCACACAGACGGACGGACAGACAGGTGGGGTAGCCTCCACCCCTCACATGAGCCCCGCATGCAGGGTCTGCCCCACTCCTGGCAGAGGCCCAGCTGGGTAGACCTTAGCTTTCCACTCCTGGGATGGGTGGCAGGGACCCGAGTGACAGACCCCCACCCCATCTGCCCGGGGCTGGAGGCCTCTCCTCCCCGCACCTCCAATTCCCCAGCCCCCGGCAAGCCAGCCCCACACTGACCTGAGACAATGAGCCCCTTGGCAGAGGAGCAATCATGGGGGAAGGCTGCAGAGAGGGCTGGGGTCTGAGTGGGAGCTGGGGGTGAACCCAGCAATCTAGGGGGTTTCCTGGAAGAAGCAGCTGCCAGCCCCGTCCAGGACCAAAGAGCCTGGGAGGTGAAGGAAAGGAATTGAGACCCAGCTGCAGGTGGGAATGGGCACAACACAGTTGCCTGACATGGGGTGGGAACGGGGTGGGAACAGGCTGGGGGAGGCCCTGGGC
The DNA here is from genome assembly GCA_029593785.1 of Cabassous unicinctus. Lineage (NCBI taxonomy): Eukaryota > Metazoa > Chordata > Mammalia > Cingulata > Chlamyphoridae > Cabassous > Cabassous unicinctus. The sequence goes on from JAQZBX010099186.1 coordinate 3,758, forward strand.
ATTGCCAGCCCTGCCCCTCTCGCTGGGACTCTCCTGGGCCTCGGTTCCCCCAACCTATTCCTTCCCTGGGACCAGGTGGGCAGCACCAGGCAGCACCACCTGCTGCTGAGAATCCACCTCACTGAAGTGGGGGGCAGGCCCGGGGGCGTCCATCCCTGCCACGGACAGTCAAGGCCAGAGAGGGGCACGTGAGAGCCCCCTCGCCCACTCGGCTGCAGAGCCAGCCCCCAGCCCCCCGCACGAGGGTGCCTGGCAGCAGTCACGGCCTAGGGATGCACCCTCGTCACGCTGCCCCTGGGGAGCCCAGACAGGCTCCGGCAGGTGCGCAGTCTGCCCTCACCGCCCCAAGCCTAGGGCCCCTGTCTGCAAAGGCGGGCATGGGCACCCCCCAGTGTGGACAATGGCAGGGAGACCACAGCCCAGTGCCGCAGGGCGGGGCCTAGGCCCAGGGGAGGGGGCTTCCGGCCACCCAGGCCCAGCTCTGCCTCTGCCTCGAGCTGGGGAGTCCCGGGCGGGAGTGGTGCACCCGGGTGGAGCCCCCTCCCTACGGCCCAGAGTGGGGCTGGTTGGAAGGGGGTCACTGGCTGCAGGCCCTGGGGAAGGAAGTGGCTGTGAAGTGCGCAGTGTGGCAGGGCGGATCCCTGCGCCTGGACCCGCGGCCTGCACGGTCCCCACGCAGACACCAGGGGGCAGCCTCTGCCCGGCTAGACAGAGGCAGACAGGCTCGTGGTGGGTGTGGGGTGGCTGGGGAGGACATCAGGGGCCTTGCGTGGATGGCACAGGTGGACAAGGGCGGAGGGGGAGTGCTCACACAGCCGAGGCCCACCGGGAGGGGATTGTGGCTGGGAAAGGCCTGGACCAGAATTCCCTGGGCCCTTGTCACGAATGCTCATTCCTTAGAGCAGGGCCCCATTCTGTGAGGGCGGGAGAGCCTGGGAATCTGCACATAAGACCTGTCCCCAGGACTCTGGTCCTGCAGGTCTCCTACCAAAGACACTGAGAACCCACTGATCTCACTCCCTAAGAGAAGGAGATACTGTGGGCTGGCCACGAGATGGGACTCCCCTAGAGGAACCAGAAGCCCAAACAGAAAACGAGGCATCAGCAGAGGAGGGGAGCCTGGCAGCCCCCGGGGCGGGAAGGGGGATGAGATGCTCCTAGACCTTGCAGCATGGGGAGTCTCCAGGGGGCCTGGGGTGAGGGCAGAGCCTGGGAGCTGGAGGCAGAGCAAGTGTGCCCGCCCTTCTCCGGGGTCCCCACAGTGAAGGAGGAGGGGGCAGGGTCCACCCAGCCCTTCTCAGGCCAGGCGCCCAGGGCCAGTTGGCTTCCTGGGGCATCCAAAGGGGCCCAGCCCTGCTGGCCTGGGCAGACCCGGCCTTGGTGCTCACCAGAGAAGTGGGCAATGAGGGGGCCATGGCGGCGCCAGCCACAGCCGGAGGGCATGCCCAGGCCAAGGGGCAATGCCCTGCCCTTGCACCAGCAGCAGCGGCGTCACTTTCCGATCGCAGTTTTCCCCAAGGAGAGGGGTTCAGGCTTGCATCGATGCAGCCCAGCCCCAGCCCCAGCCCCCTTGCCAGCCGCTGGCCAGGTGCCCTGGGTGTGGCCCTGCTGCCGCACTGTTGACCCAGAGCCAGGGGCGCTGCCCCCTGCCCACCCAGGTGCTGGACGCAGGCCTTAGAGCTGGGACGGAGAGCGAGCACCAGGCACCCGCTCTGCAGCCATTCCTGGGGAGCACCCAGTCTCCCTCGCCCAGCAACAGGGGCCCCGCAGCCTGACTTCCACTCCACGCAGGTCCTCGCCCAGTCCCAGGCCTCAGGCCCGGCCCTGCCGTGACCACCACCTAGCCTGGGACCTGGCCACCCGCAGACCAGCCTCAGCTGAGCCCCTTAACCCTGCTCGCCCGCCAATCACCCCAACTCCTCGTCCAAAGCAGGTTAGAGGGCAGGCCTGGCTGCAGGTCCCACTGACACGCGGCTCTGCTCCGGGGTCCCAGAGGTATGGCGGAGGGACAGAGGCGACAGACAGGGGCCGTGAGTGACAGGCTGACTGACAGACACAAGTCAGCGACTGAAAAAGAAGCTGAGCGAAGAGAGGCGCCCCGGAGAGCCCGAGTGGTGGAGCGGCTGAGGCCGAGACGGGCGGGAAGCGAGGTGCGGGGAGGAAGAAACGCAGCCCGAGAGAGACCGGGTGAGTGATGGAGCGGGAGGCCGAGACACGCGGGAAGCGAGGTGCGGGGAGGCAGGCGGTGCCCCGCGTAGCCCGCGGCGCCAGAGGAAGGGGACGAGCCCCGGCCGGCGGGTCCCCGAGGAGCCCCACCCAGCCCGGCCCGCGCGCCGCAGCCCGGCCCGCAGTGCGCGCCCCGGCCCCGCCCAGGCGCGCGCGCCCGCGCCCGGCCCGCGCGGAGCCCACCCGCCCCGGGGAGCGGGCTGCAGGCGGGGAGTGGGGCGCACCGCTGCCGGGGGCTCCGGGCCAGGTGGGCAGCACCAGGTGAAAGCAGTCGCACATCGCGGCGGCCGGCGGTGCGGGCCGGCGGGCGGCCGGTCGCGTCCCCGCTCGGCTCCGGCTCTGGCTCCGGGGCGGCTGCGGTCCGGCCCGGGGCGGGCGGACGGCGCCGCGCTCTCGCTCCACGAGCCTGGCGCTGCCGCGGGCGCCCGAACTCCAACTGCGGACAGAACCCGCGCCTCGCGCCGGGGCCGCGGCAGCCGCCGAGCCCCCGCCCCCGGCCCGCCCGCCGCGGCCCCTGCGGCCACTGTGGAGCGAGCGCCGCCGGCCTCATTCAGCTCATTGGCTGCCGCGCGCCTCGGCCCGCCCACGGCCACGCCCCCGCCCCGGCCCTGGGGGGTCCCGCGCTCTCGCCGCGGCCCGCCCCCAGGCTCACCCCCGAGGCCCAGTGCCCGGCCGGCCAGCCCCGCCCCAGGCCCTGGCACCGCCCCGCACCCCTCACGGGCCTGGAGATCCAAGGAGTTGACTTTGGAGCCCTGCGGGGGATCCGCCCCCCTCGACCCCCGGACTTGTCCCGCGCGCCGGTCTCCTGACCGCCCCTTTCAGGACCCACCATGTGACCTCCATCCCCACTGGAGGAGACAGACGACCTCCCCAGGTGGGGCCTCTGCAGGCTGTGGAGGCAGCAGGGGCCGCAGGAGCAAAGGGAGGCTGCCACATTTGATCTGGGCTGGTAAGGACAAGTTGGGGTTCTCCAGGAGCGGGGAGGAGAACGGGGGTGCAGGTGGGGGACCAGACCAGGATGTGGCTGGCAGGACAGGACGGCCTGCGGGGAGGCGGGAAGTGCTGGGTAGAGGGGGTGGTCCTGGAGCCCATGACCTCCAGGAGGGGTCCTGCAGGGCTTCTTGGAGGCAGACAATCCAAGTGAGGACCCCAGGGATGAGGTGTGAGCCAGGCAAAGCGTGCCAGGAACAGCGTTCTGGACGGGGAACAGGGTCGTGTGCGTGCAGAGGATGGAGGATGAACAGCTTGTTCACGGGCCGAAATTTCGGGCTGGGGGCAGGGGGAGATGGTCGAGGCAGGCAGAGCTGCAGAGAAGCCCCGTGGGCAGGAGGGGCCTCCCAAGTCACCAAGCAGGGTCTTCCGTGGTCCGTGGGAGCCGAGGAAAGACCACACAGGCCGCAGAGGTCAGGAGCCCTGGGGCGCGGGGGCTGGACCAGGGCGGTGCTGATGGTGAGGGGGCCGTAGATGAAACTGGAGGGACTTGGTGAGCACTGGAACGAGCAGTCCCTGCGATACGGGAGGGACCAGGGGGACTCCCTGCGGCTTGGCACCGCCATGCAGATGGTGGCCCACCTGTGAGAGGGGAAGGGAGGTGGAGGGGCAGAGGCGCAGGTATGGGGCCGGGGGAGATCTGTTTCGCAGGAAGAAGGCCTAGGCTGAGGCGGGGCCTGGGGTAGACCGGGGCGAGGGGGCTGGGGGTGGAGGCCCCTGGGGCTGGGGGAGGGGAATGCAGGAGAGGGCGGGCACCGCCCAGGAGTTCGTGACCTGGCTGGGGGGATGGTGCAGGTGGCCCCGGGATGGACGCGCGCGCGCGCGCGCACACACGTACACACCTTTTCCTTGGGCGTGAAGAGGCCAGGCTCCAACAGGAGGGCCATGCACACACACACATGACGCAGCCACGCACAACAATGCACAGACGCTGGCACACAGGCGAACTTGGATATGTCCCCCACGCACTCAGAGACAGGCGCACATACGCGCCCAGGCACTCACGGACACACACGCGTGGGCCCACCCAGGCACACATGCACCCATGCGCTCGCCAGGACCCAGACGCGCCGTCACGGCTCCGCCCAGTATCACGCCCCTGCGCGCACTGAGGTGCGCGCGCGTGGAGCTCCAGCGGACCCGCACAGGCTGCGGCGGGTGACTCAGGCGGCGTCGTCCCCGCGTTCCCGTCAGCTGGGCTGCAGTCGGGCAGGCTTCCAGCAGCGGGTCAGCGGGACGCGGCTCTCACTGCCGGGAAAAGGCCCCTCCCGCCCCCAGCCCCATGGCACGACGTGCACAGCGTCCTCTGGGAGGGCCCCGGTACAGGGCCCACCTCTGCGCCCCCCCGTCTGTCCCCTGGGGCGGAGGGCCCCCTCCTTCTCCTCCCGGGCCCATCTGCCTGGGGGTCGTCCCTGGTGGGTGTAGCCCGCAGCCTGCGGGAACGGCAGGGAGAGAGAGCTGTCCGATGTCGGTGTCCGTGTATCCGCCCATTTCTTCGAGTCTGGCTGTGGGAGCCTGGGGGCAGGGCCTGGGAACAAGGCAGGGTGGGGGTCCCAAAGGAACCCGGAACCTAGTGCACAGACCCAGCTCTGAGTGCCCCCCACTAGGTGGGTGACCTTGGCAAAGTCATGTGGCCTCCTGGGCCCTGTCCAAACAGAGCGGCTTCACTCCACCTAATTGTCCGGATTGGGCCTGCAGCTTTGTGGGGCGGTGAAGATGTGCCTGGGGCAGGGGTGAAGGCAGGGGCCGCCTCCCTGCGTGACTCTGGGCTGCTCAACAGCCCCTCCGGGCCTCCACTTCCCCTTCAGCAAGATGGGTGCTCTGCGAGGTCCTCTGGGTGGCATGGCTGGGAGCCGGACCTCAGAGGCAGCGTGGGACTGCCAGCCAGCCCCTCCCACGTGCCAGGCCCAGCGTGGGCGTGCTTGGGCACCCACCCCCAGCTCCCTCAGCCTGGGGGCACCGAGACCCTCTCTGCACTCTATCCACAGCGCCTGCCTCCCTCCTCGCTCAGAGGCATCCCCAGAGCCCAGGGCCAGGGGCTTTGGTTGCTATGAACTCTGCCCTCTTTGGGCTGCCCACCCAGGGCCTCGGGTTCAGGTCCCAGGACTGAGGTCTCTGAAATCCTCAGTTCTGTGACCCTGGGCAGGTCCGGGCTCTCCTCCACTGCCTTGGCTTCCTTGTCTGCACATGGCACCATGACACCCGTCCTGCCGTGTGGTGAAGGGGCATGCAGCTGGTGGGGCTCAGCTGGAGACACAGCCCTTGGTCAGTCTGGTGTGGGGGGAGGACTGTCTGAGAATCCTCCCTGGAAAGCCATGGTTCAGGAGAGTGGGGGCTCCAGCTGGGCCAGGACCTTGAGGGAGCCCATCCATGCCCCCCCTCCCCGAGCCCGGCCGGCGCTGCCGCAGTGCCCTGTGCTGCCAGGAGCTGCGGCCCCTCCCTCTCCTGTCTTCTGCTTGCCCCAGCCCCCTCCCGATGCCCCCTCCAGGGAGAAATGGCCGGCTGGGGCAGGCTACAGCAGCTGGGCCTGACTCAGGAACCACTGCCCCCTGGCAGTGTGGGGACTCACAGACCCCTCCAGGCACACATGAGACCCCAAACCTGTTCCAAGTGTGACCTCCTGGGTGGGGCTGGCTGAAAGCCCAGGAGAAAGCAGCTCCCATGCTTTCTCCCGCGCAGGATAGTGAAATGCCCAGGATTGGTCTCCTTCCTGGGACCACCATGACTGGACACTGGGGACACTCCCCTGGGGCAGCCCTGGGTCCCTGGCCAGGGGTCTCGCGCTGGCCTGTGGCCTTCATGAGGCCTGTCCTAGGGCCTGGGGTGCAGAGCACAGGGTGGGGGGTGGGGGGCATGGCTGCTGGCCACATGTCTCCAGACCCCGCTCCTGGGCACAGCCCCCGCCCTGCCCCCACCGGCCCCCAGGCTGCTGCCCTCCGCCTCTCCAGCAGGCAGGGATGCTGAGGTCAGTGACGGATGTCTCCTTGCGGCAACCACAGAAGCAAAAATAGCTCTGTGTCGCCCTGCCCAGCTGGGGGGCACAGGGACCTTTAGCGGCCTTGCTGGTCTCCTCCCCCACCCCTCCCCGGGTCCCTTACACACAGAGGGTGGGGGAGGGCTGCAGGGCCTGCTGGTCCAGGTCTGAGGACTACTGGGAGCAGACGGGGTGGGTCTCTCCGTCCCCAGCCTCGCCCTCCTCCTGCCACACCCGCCCTGGCCAGTCCTCAATTTCCCCCAGAGCTGAGAGCCCACTCGGGCCTGGGGTTGTTCCCGGGTAGCCCCTCTGCACCCACACAGCTTAGCAAGGGCGGGGCGTGGTCCAACCAGGGCAGGTGCACTCCCTGCTCCTGCGGCCCAGGCACCGTGGCTGACGGCAGTGGGGGTGAGGGGGGGAGCGCCTGCTCAGACTCACCCCAGGACCTCTGGTCTGAGGACCTGGAGAAGCAGGGTCCTGGGTGCTTCCTGGGGTGACAGGCCCGCTCCCCAGCGCATCCTCACTCGGAAGGCAGTCCTGGGGCCGGGTCCTGGAGACAACTCCGGCGTGGTGGACTCCAGCAGAGCGGCCGCCCCAGGCCCAGGCTGCCCCTTCCCTCCATCCCCTCTGGCAGGGCTGGGGCTCAGGGAGGGACAGAGGGGGCCCAGGTGGGAGGGGCATGTGGCGCCTCCTCCTGACCAACCCCCCCACTGCCAGCCCCTTTGCGCTCCCTTGGGGAGTCAAGGCCCGTGACCCCTGCACCCCCATGTTAATGGAGATCCCCCCATCTGGCCCGGTCTCCCCCAGGTCTCACAGTCCTGTCCGCCCTGCCCTGGAAGCCAGGGGTCACCCAAGCGCTGCCCCGGCTAAGCCCGCCCCTCTGGCCACACAATCCCGGGCCCCCCTGCCATTCCGTGCCCTTGGCTCCCCAGAAGGCAGCCCCCTCCCACCTAGGTAGCCAAGGCTCACCCAGGGGAGTTTCCTGTGGCTGCTTAACAAGCCCCCACAGATTCAGCGGCTTGAAACAGGAGAAACTTAATTCTCTTGCAGGTCTGGGTGCCGTGGGACCGAGTTCCTTCTGGAGGCTTCAGGTGCTGCTTCCCCCCACCTCTCACTCACGAGGCCCGGGCGTCGACGCTGGGCCCCTCTGGGCCAGGAGCACCCCCTCCTCGAGTTCCCTACTTTACCCCCTCTGCAGAGTCTGCCATGCAAGGAACCTTATTCAGGGAGAGGGGATTGGGACCTGAGCTTCCCCCAGACCAGGCAGGTCCAGCCGGCGGAGACTCCTGCCTGTTCCCGCCTCCCCCTCGCATTGCTCCCCCCACTCTTCAGACGGGCGCGGGGGGTTGCTGAGAGCCGCTTTCTCAGCCTGGGCCTCGGTTTCCCCACCTGTACACAAGGACAGCCCTCCCCCGGCACCCTGGCGGGAAAGGCCTGCAAGGACAGTGGCGGAGGGGTCCAAGCCCTGGGGCTGGCGTTGCTCCCTCAGACGGCCAGGGTGGGGCTGGCAGTGGATCACCACCCAGCCGGGTTTCCAGCGCCCGCCCCGGCCC
>JAQZBX010099187.1:0-11504 GCA_029593785.1 Cabassous unicinctus
TAAAAAAATAAAAATAAAGTCAATTGTTGATAGAAAAAAAAAAAGAGGTAATATTGGAATCATGGGGTACTGCTTTCTGGGGTCCACGTTAGTAAGAGCACCAGTGATTCACGGGAAGACACGAAAGCTAACTGTACAACTTAGTTTTGCCTTCACTTTCCAGTAAAGGATGACAACTAATACCTTCTGTGGGATTTTCTTATTGGCTTTATGGACCCCTTTGCACTCCTGGGTTTCATAGAGCAATTTGCCTATGCCTAGAGAGTTTAAATACCTTGAGAGAGTATCTCTGTAAGGGGTTCTAGAAGATTCTCAGGAAACTGAAGCAGTTTTGAAGTCAGCACAGTTTGGATAAGCTCTCAGCATGTGATAGCTCCTGTTGAGGAGCATGCCATCTCTCTGATCCAAGTAGGAGACCCTTCCAAGAGCTTATAGTAGGTTGGGGAAACGGTTCTTGATTGTTAGGTCATATGAAGAAGCTGGATAACTGTGACCAACTTTCATAAGTCCTCTCTCTCTTTTCTTGTTAAAGATAAAATGATGATGAAATCAGCAGACCATAAGAATTTTGAAATTGTTGTCACTAATGGCTATGAGAAAGACAGTTTTGTTCAGGATATACAGAATGGCATTCATGCCAGTCCTTCCCTCAATGACCAAAGCACCAAAGAAGTAAAAGCTGAAGATCAAAACTTTGAGCAAACTGGAAAAACCGTTGCCTGCATTCACCAAGGTATTGTCCCATAATAATCTTTTGTTAATGTTTGTTTGTTTTGGTTTCTTTTTTTCTTCTCTTTTCTTGTCCATCATAATCTTTATCCAGCCTTTTTCCTATGAATAAAATGTTCCTTTAGTAAGTTTTAGAATAATTTGCAGTTTAGGATAAGAAAATTTTATTTGGTAATATTTTAGGGTTTGTTAATATTATAAGGGTTTATAGCCTTATAATAAGACAGTGAATTCAAGCCAAGGCTATTATATTTTTATTGGTACTTTTTAAATTGTGTCATTGTATGACATTTTAATACAAAATCTTTGAAATTTTTACTTTTATTCCTGATGTTTCTTTTACCCAAAACCTCTGATGATATGATGCTCCAATCAGCAAGATTCATAGTCTCATGCCCTAGGGGTGCAGCTATAGTCTTTGTACAGTGAATTATTAGCATTGCTGCAATTCAGTCAAGAAATATCATTTCTTAATGCAACAACCAAATTTGCGTAATTGCACTCCAAATTTTGTAAGGTTTGATCTGGACAGTATCTTCGTATAATTCAATGATAAAAATACTTTAAAATCTTTTCAAATAAAAATTGTCAATTAAATTGAAAGTTTTGGTAAATTAAAATAAATTTGACTTGGTAAATCAAATGTGTCTCCCAAAGTGAAAATATTATAGGGGTGATGAATTTTGAAAATGGAATAAATGCATTTTTCTTGTATTAGAGCATAATTCTACCTAGATATTTGTTACTTATATTTAGAGTTAAATGATGATCATGTTGAAGATGTTTCAGGAATTCAGCATTTGACAAGTGATTCAGACAGTGAAGTTTACTGTGATTCTATGGAGCAATTTGGACAAGAAGAGGTAAAAAAATGACATTTTCTAATTGGTAAGTTTTCAAAGTGGTATGTAAGAAGTCAGTGCACAGCTTCTGTTAATAGGAGATGCTGCTGTACATCACTTTGAAAACATAACCTGCAAAATGTTTAAACATTTGTATTTTAAATTATTTTTCAAAATAAAAATTTGTAAATCCCTGTATATCCAAAGAAAATTTAATAATATTTGAATATTGTATTCTAATTTACAATATATTTATAAATATTCTGAGAGAGGTGGAACGGGGAGGCATATGGTAAACTCTTTTTGCTAATCTCTATGTTTGAAATGTTGATTAACCGTCAAGGAAATTGAATACTTTTTCAAACAAATCTGTTCTTCATCTTGACTTTAATACATTGGACTGAAATTTTGAATGAATAATTTTCAAATTTCAGCATGTTAAGATTCAGTATGAGAAGCTAATATTTGGGGGAAAAAAAAGATTATGGGGAGCAGATATAGCTCACTGGTTGAGCTCTGGCTTTCCACATACGAGGTCCCAGGTTCAATCCCTGGCCCTGGTACCTCCAAAAAAAGAAAAAAAAAAAGATTAAAAAGAGCATGAATTTCATTTTTCTCTTTGACACCTTTTTCTGATGAATGACAAGGGAGGTTTTGACAGCTGATGTATCTACATTCCCTTCCCACCCTCACCCCCAATGCAGCAGTTCAGGTGTCTTAAAGGAAAGCATATCTCTTTTGCCTCCCTGAAATAATAATTTTAACTTTTTCTCTGTGTTTTTCCCTTTTTTAAGTTTCATAATGCCATTAAGCCTGCCTTTTAGTTCTCTCAAGTTTTAAAAACACATGACTAAAATATTTTTTAACTAAGGTTAAATACAAAAGAGTAGCATAGGCAGGAAGGATAATGAAGAAGCCAAATTAAGAATGAGCTAAAATTAGTGAAAAATGAAAATCAAAAATGATAAAAACCCAGATTCTCTGTGTGTGTGTTCCAATTTATGAAAACAGGCAACTGTTGTGGGCCATAATCTATAGCATTGAGTGTTGTTACAACCAGTTTAAATCTCCAAGTTCCCCGATTCCTTTTTTTAAAAAGATTTATTTGGAGACATGGTGAGAAGGGACTGGAGAGGGATTCATATCAGTAAATACCTGGCTACTGAATTCTAGGTTTGCTCCTATTTTCTCTGTTAATCCTTCTTAGGGCTCTGCCTGATCTGGCTCCTGCCTCTGTTAACCTAACACCTCTCCTGTTTGGTCTTTGCTTATCCTACCCACCCTACCCTTCTCTCTGTTCCTCTAATATGTCAGATCCCTCCCCTCCCCTCTGCCTGCTCCAGCGCCTTTGCATTCGAATTGCTGAGAATGTACCTCCTCTGCACTCACTGAGGTAATGCCTGCACCACCTTTAACCCTTAACTTAGATGTCCCTTCCTGAAGGAAACCTCAGATAAGGTACAGCCCCACCTTATCATCTAGTCTAGGTTCATTATATGTTGTCATTCACTCATTTCCTAGGTGGACCCCTTTAAACATATGTATATATATTTTTAAAGATTTATTTTATTTATTTATCCCCCCCCTTGTTATTTTTGTACTCGCTGTCTTTCTCTGTGTACATTCGCTGTGTGCTCTCTGTGTCTGCTTGTCTTTTCTTCTAGTCTTCTCTTTAGGAGGCACTGGGAATCAATCCTAGGACCTCCAATGTGGGAGAAAGGCACCCACTCGCTTGAGCCACCTCAGCTGCCAGGTTTATTGTGTGTCTCCTCTTTCACTCTTTTTGTTGTACCAGCTCTCCACACGGGCCAGCTCGCTTTCACCAGGAGGCCCTGGGAAATGAACCAGGACCTCCCATATGGTAAACAGGTGCCCAGTCACTTGAGCCACATCTGCTTGCCAAAACATATTTTTAAGTAATCTCTATTATCAGTTTTGGAGCCCTTGAGAATCAAGGTGCTTTTCAAGTTCATGAGCCACTAATATCAAATTTATAGCTTGCCTGTTACGATTTGAACATTTGCATTTTATCATTGATTTCCACTTATAAAAGTGTGTTTTGAATTTGTCAGAGAAGTAAAAACAGCCCCACTGCACACACATACCAAAAGCAAGCTGTATTTTTCAAATCCTTGGTATATGTTTATTTTAGTCCAATAAAATATTTTACAGTAGCTTGATAAAATATGTCTAGGATTTGCTTCAGAATAATTCATTGGGGATGGGGAGAGGGAGATGAGTCAGAAGGTGGAACAAGAGTGACCCAGAGGTGACAATTGTTGATACTGGGTGGCCAGTGCTCTACTTTGGTATATGTTTGAAATTTTCCATTATAAGAAGTTTAAAAATGAACTTCATAGCTTTCTGTGGACTACTACTTTTTCTCTTGTATTTCATTTTCTAACTAACATTACCTATGTAATAGTTTAGTTTCCTTTTTTTTTTTTTCTTCTTCCAACAGAATATTGAATTTAATATGTTCTATGTACAATTGCATCATAATTATTGTGCTGCAGCTCAATTATGTCTCCATAATGAGTTCCTCTTTGGTCTACTTCCAGACTTCTAGTATGACCTATTCTAAGGAGCCATTATTTATTTTGTCCCCAAACTTTATCTCTGTAGCTTGTTGGTTGACGTATTTAGCAATCTGCTGGTATAATTAAAATCTTGTTTTACTATTACCTGACTTATTTTTAATCTAACATCAATCCTAAATAATTTCTGTTTATATTGCCTGGTTTCTGTCCTTTTTATCAGACTTGTGGTAAAACCTACAGCGGTGCCTCCTGTAGGTTTTACTATATTTCATTATTTATTTCTCCCCACCCCCTTGTTGTTTGCATTTCCTGTGTCTGTCTGTTGTGTCCTGATTTTCTTTTCAGGAGGCCCTGGGAACCGAACCTGAGACCTCCGATGTGGGAGGGAGGCACCTAATCATTTGAGCCACCTCCGTTCCCTTTACTATAAATCTCAGAAGATAGAGGACCTTTTGCTGTCCACCAGGGCCTCATCTCACTCAACAAATTATTATTATTATTATTTTTGAGAATTCGCATTTATTGAATAACTGATGTGATACAATCTGGAATTTCTGGATTCCAAATAAATTTCACTTTTTGAACATTTGACCTGTTAGTTTTTAGCACCAAAAGGCTTCGTAACAGCCTGATGTCGACCTGACAATGGATTGGCTACCTTCCCCCCACTGGCACTTTAATCTGCCTAATAACAAGTCCTTTGCTTCTGTCTTTCTCCCAGGGAATGGCCTACTGCCCTCCTTTCTGTATAATGTGGGCAAACCGACTGGTGATGGCAAGGGTTGTATCAATGAAGCGGTCCACACAACTAGACAATTTTCAGTGCGAGAGTGTAGGCTATTCCCTGGCTTCTCCACACACCTGTCCCAACATAGCTCCATGAAGTGATGCACCTGCGCAGCGAAGTGCACCTTCTGCTGTTTGGCCAATGCCAGGCGCTGCAATTCTTCTTGGTCCGCCTCACCAAGCTCTGCGGTTGTCCACGTGCCTCAACAAATTATTGTTCAAATTTTATTTTCTAAGATAAGCTTGTAAGGGAGATAAAAATTTGAGGGTTGTTTTTTTTTTTTTTTTTTTTTTTTTTTTTTTTTTGTCTTTGTTTTATACATTCTTCCTCTCAAGTAGTGCTTCTCAAGCTTTAATGGGGAGCCTTGTTACAACAGATTCCTGGGGCTCTACCACAGAGTTTCTGATCAGTGGATCTGGGCTAGGACCTGTGGATTTGCAATTCTAACAAGTTCCCAATTGATGCTGAAGCTGCTGTTTTGGCACCCCATTGGGGGTGGGGGTGGGGACTGACGCTCATTAGTCCTATCCCACATTTACGCTTCGTTTCCCCACAGAATTTTGTCTTCTACTTCACTGGGAAGTTAGGAAGCCACTAGGTCATTATTCCTTCAACTTATTGCCTTGGCACTTATTTCTTTGACTTACTACCTGTAATCTACACCCGTCCAGTCCTTGCCACCTGTCTTCCCACCTCAATGGAAGGCATGTTCTTCTCAGCTAAGGCCATTTTCTCTTCTATCCTCTGTGTCATCTTTCCTTCCATTCATTTGGGGACCCCTTCATACTTTATACCATCTCTAGACCCCATTCCCAACCATTGTCCCTCTTCTGGTTCTTTCTTCTTAAGCTATAAACATGCTCATATTCCTTCTATCTTTTAAAAAAAAAATATTCCCCCACCCTTGTGATAGCCTCTGTTATCACCCTCCTTCCCTTCGTGGCCAGGCTTTCTGTCCTTGGCGTTCATCCACTTTAGTCAGGTTTCTGCTATGTACTCCATCATGCCCTTGTTGCTAATTTGAGTGGATGCTTTACATATCCTATCTCACTTGATTTCTCTGGATTAAACAATACTGGATACTCTTTCCTTAAAAAATATTCCCTTGGCTTCCATGACACCATTCTCTTAAGGGTTTCTTTTTACCTCTGGGGCTCATTGTAGACTGCTTCTGCTGACCTCTTAAATTTAGTGTTCCTCAGGCCTACGTGCCTGTCACCTCTGCCTTGGTTTGAACATCACTCACATGCTCATGACTCTCTTAAGTGACAGCTCCAGCTGTTACCTCTCTTCTGAATTCCAGCTGCCCACCTGGCTATCTTGCCCAGGGACCTCAACTTTTACTTATCCATAACTATACCATTATCTCTTTCTGTTCCCCTGAAACTGCCTTGTCCTCTGTCTTTCTGATCTTGGTAAGCATCCCATTACTAGTAGTCCAGAAACCTGAAGTCTTGTCTTTCATTTACTCCCCACAGTCAGCCTTCAAGTCCTGTTGGCTCTATAGTCTCAGCAGTTCTCAAATCATTGCTTCTCCTCTGTCCCACTGCTACGTTGTTGGTACCTGTGTTATCATGTCCATACCTTTGATTCAGCTTCCACTCATTTGTTCTTCATGAATCAGTTTGTGTTACTTCTGCCAGGAACCCCGTCCTGATCAGGCCTCCACTCACCCCCAGTGTGACCTAGACACCCCTCTCGTGGACTTCCTGCATCCTTTGCACAGATTTTTCATAACACTAAGCAAAGAATGTTACAATTTTCTTACTTCTCTGACTCCCTTCCAAAGGCTATAAGCTTGCAGGCAGAGATTCTGTCTCTTTCTTCATAATATCCCTAGAGTTTAGCAATCACTTGGATAAGAGTAGACATTTAAATGTTTCTTGGATGAATGGCTGACTGATTTGAGAGCAGTTCACTTCCAGAACTTCTCAGTTCTTTGCACATGGACAAATCATTCCTATCCCATTTATTCCCTGCATATAGGAAGCAAAATATGAATTGAAAGGAAAAAAGAGAAAACAAATAAACAAAAAAATATGAATTGAAGAATTATTTTAGAAAAATATTTTCTGTAATAACATGAAAAAACATTTTAGAAAAACTATTTTTTCTATTAGCATTTCTTCTATTAACTTTGTGAGGTACAATCTTTTAATCGCTTTTAACCAAGTGTTGTTTTAAATTTATAGACTTTAGACAGCTTGACGTCTAACAGTGGACCATTTCAGTATTACTTGAGTGGTGATCCCAGTCAGCCCTTGGAAAATTCTGGTTTCCCTGAAGATGTTCACGTGTTTCCTGGAAATGGCAGCATTGGGGATATTCAGGGGGTAGCAGTTGAAGGAAAAGGTGAAGTAAAGCATGGAGGAGAAGATGGCAGAAGCAACAGTGGAGCGCCCCACCGTGAGAAACGTGGTGGAGAAAACGAGGACTTCTCCAATGTCAGAAGAGGGAGAGGTGTGTGTTACCTTTTGTTGTTATTGTTCTCTCTCAGTATCTTTGTAAACTAATTGGTGAAACGGGCTAGTCCTAGATAGGAGAGAATCATATATGTATTTTTCAAAACAAAGAAGTGCTTCAGAAAGATGGAAAATGAAAGGATAGATAAAGGTTTGTCAGGCAAAGGTTTATAAAAATTTTAAAAAATAAAGTGTGTAATCTTGATATCAGAGAAGATTAATTTCAGGGAAAGAAGCATTAAAATGAAGAATGTCATTTATAATGTAAACATGTATAATAAAGATGTAAAAATTATGAATAAATTTACACCACAGAATATAGCATCAGCATTCGAAAACTACAGAAGATATAAAGCCAACAGGCTTTAATGTACTTCTCTTAGTCTATATCAGAGTGTAAAGACACAAATAAGTAAGGATGAAAAGGAACTTAATAACCTCATTAATTCAGTAGATCAAGTTGATAATTCTATTAGACTATGTCCCGTGAAATCAAAGAATAGACCAGTGGGACCTGATCATTCTGATTCTAAATTTTTCTCTTTGTAACCCATATGCCACCAAGGCAAGAAACCTTGGACTGTATTTTTCATGTATGACCATCAGTGTCTCCCCGTTTCTACATTGGATCCAGCACAAGAAACTTGTACATCTGGCCCAATAATGCTGTCCTTTTTCTCTCTTGAGTGCTAGATCATGGTTTTCATTTTTCATTGACTGCAGGAACCTCTAAGTTTGTTTGGCTGTTTTTATTTTCTTGCTATGCCAATCCATTCTCAAAGTGATTAGGATGCTCTCTTCCTGACTGGTTTTTTTTTTTTTTTTTTTGCTTGTTTGTTTCTTAAAGACGTACTCTTGAGTACTCCTGCTCAAGGGTATGTAGTGCCTTTTTGTGGTCTGCCTATAAAGCTGACACTCCTCAGCTTCTTGTAAAAATGAATTCCGACCTCTCCTTTCCTGTGCCTGACTTTATCATCCTCAGTTTTCATCGCTACCCTTTCTAGTTTCTACCTCAAATAAGCCAAGGCTGTCTTCCTTTCACTCCCCACATCTGGGCCACTCATCCTGTCACGTGGTCTTTCTATATGCCTTTCCTAACATTTGGGATTGTCTTTTACCTCTTCTTTGTTAATATTTGACTCTCCCTTCAAAATTGAACTTTTTAAAAATAGCACTTTTTGGACATCT
The DNA here is from genome assembly GCA_029593785.1 of Cabassous unicinctus. Classification (NCBI taxonomy): domain Eukaryota; kingdom Metazoa; phylum Chordata; class Mammalia; order Cingulata; family Chlamyphoridae; genus Cabassous; species Cabassous unicinctus. The sequence continues at coordinate 8,549 of JAQZBX010099187.1, forward strand.
TCCCTGATAAATCACATTTCACGTTGAATCAAGGGGTTTTATACCCCTTTACTCTCCTTGTGCTCTTTCACTCACTTCCTGCTGTCTGTCAGGACGTTCATGTGTTCTACTTGTAGTGTACACTCAGTAATGTTGACAGCACACTATAAAGCAGTAAGCAAAAAGCAGGGTCTGGGAACTTCTAGGGAAAGATAATCACAGATATGCATAATCATAAAACATCCCCCCTCCAACTAATTAAATGAATAATAATAAGAAAAAAAATCAAGGTTATGAAACTAGGTAAAGAAATTATCCTCCTACCATAAACTTTGTAGGGAATCGACAGAGAACAGGACAATTAGAAATAAATTAAAACATCAGTCTTGAGATAAATAGGAAGTTGTACCCCATTCTCTGTAAAAAGCAGTACAACAAGGAGGAAGGTGAGTCAATGAAATTTTGAAAAATCAAAATGGGAAGTGGGAAGCAGACTGGGAACCTTTTGGGTAAATAGAATGACCTCTGCCTTGTTAGTATTTTCTCTTCCACCTGTGTTTGGGAAGAAGGCTGAAGAATGGAGAATAATCCAGTGGAATTATTCATCCCTTGTGTGGCAGTCTGAAGCTTTTGTGGACCCTAGAAAATTCTGTTCTTAAAGCACATCCATTCCTGTGCCTGTGAAGCCATTTTAGATGTCACCTTTTAATCAAAAGATTCAGTTAAGGGACCTTCCTTTTGATTAGATAGATCACTTCAGTAGGGTATGACCCTGGATGGGTCTTAATCCTCTTACTGGAGTCCTTTATACATGGAGGAATAAAAAGCCACAGATGCAGAGACAGAGAGAAAAACCGAGAAGCTGAGAGAGAAGGCCCTGGGATCCGGAAGCCTGATTGCCTGCAGCTGCACCTCAGGGAGAAAGCGAGCCTGAAGGAGAAGACGGAGACCAGCAGATACTGCCTTTGTGCCCTGCCATGTGAGAGGAGCCAGGGCCACCAGCAGCTGGTCCTGGGGAGAAAAGCATTGCCTTGTGAAGCATCACCTGATGGATACTTTCACAGCCTCAGAACTGGAAGCTTTTTTTTTTTGAGGTGCTGGGGATTGAACCCAGGACCTTGTACATGGGAAGCAGGTGCTCAACTACTTGAGCTACATCTGCTCCCCAAAACTGTAAGCTTTTAACCTAGTAAGTTCCCATTGTAACAGCCAGCCCATTTCTGGTATATTGCTCCCAGCAGCTTTTAGCACACTAAAACACCTTGTGATGAAGGCTGGAAGAAGAGGGAGACAATAATTGGGGGATTAGGTAGCCTAGTGTCTGGCTCACTGAACTTCATACATCAAGTCCCCCTCACTTCCACTGTGGGAAAAGCAGAACCACAGCCAGAGCTGGAAGAAACTGGGATTTATTTTCACACTTGGCCTTCCCCTTCCGTCTAACCAGGAGGGAATTGGGAAGGCAAGGAGGACTGATTGCTCAGGGATAATTGTTTCTGTGCCAAAGCCCCAATGGTGTCTGTGGTGGAAGAAAGATCTGGTCATTGAGTACATGCACTGCTGTCACGGGGAGAACCCCCTGTGTAAGGTATTTAACAAAACTAAAGAAAAGAGAGTACAAAAAAAAAATCCCCTTTTTTAGCTCCAACTGCTCGTCCCAGTCAGAGGAAGAGCCTGATGCAGAAAGGCGATGTGTTCACATCTAGCTCAGGTCCTGAGGGGACACGCCAAGGTAAGCGAGGCGAGAAACACGCTGTTGAGGTCGCTGATAGAGCTGCCCCGTCTCGGGTGCACAGGCCGACAAAAACAGACCTTGGAACCATGCAGAAATGGTACAACCAAGAAAGGATGGAAAGAAGGGAAGAGGCGCATCCTATACAAACAAAGGATGAAAAATGTTTTAGAAGAGCACATATACCAGAAAATAACCAACACTTCTCATGCAAAGAAAAAGAATTGCAAGGTATTTATTCCAGAGGCAGTTCTAGGTTTTGTAGGAACTGAAGCTTATACAATTTGGATCTTCTTTAAGAGCAAGAATACAAAATTATGACTACAGAAGTGAATATATGTTTAACATGAAAAAAAGAAAAATTACTACATTTTATTAGAGCCTTGGAGTTGGGAGCCTTTCTTTAAGCAGTTTACCAGAATTGTTTATATGAAAGGCTTCCTACTTACAATCTGGCTTCCCCACCCCACCTGCAGCACTCGACAGCTCCCAGCCACCACCGTGCAAATGGTGGGCCTCGAAGCTGAGCGTCATTCGCCTCATGATAAATCCACCTGGCATTAAATCTGAATTATTGAGCACCTGCGCTTTGTCAGGCTCTGGTCTGGGTCCTGGGGATACAGTGGCGAAGATGGCAAAGTCCCTCCGTCCATGGAGCTCACGTTAAAGGTTGCTGATGGTGAATAAGCAAACAAGATGCATTTCGAATGGTAATAGGTGAGGAAAATCAAATAGGGTCATTGGACAGAGTGACTGGAAGTTGAGGTTACCATAACATGCTACTGGTCCAACTCGGGTGTACTCTGTGCAGGTTAATTTGAAGGCGCATGTTGCACAGGATATAACACTGTGAGCAGGATCAGTGCCCACTGAGAGGCCATCACGGAATCTCAAGCTTTTAAGGATGAGGGAAAGAACTGAACCTTAAACCAGACTTTTCACTTTTTCCCCTGTAAATTCCATTCCAGTAGCTGGACTCATGAGGGCCACTTCAAGATTTACTTCCTTTTGATCCAAGAGTAGAAGTCTTGAATTCAGCATCAAGCACTGTTTTAGTTCGTTAGGCTGCTGAAAGCAAATACCATGAAATGCATTGCATTTAAAAAAAATCAATTTTATTGAAACATTCATAAACCATATACTTCATCTAAAGTGTATAGTCAGTTGCATTAGGTATAATCACTGAGTTGTGCATTCATCACTTCAATCAATATTAGAACATTTTCGTTACTCTAAAAAAAAAAA
>JAQZBX010099188.1:0-11498 GCA_029593785.1 Cabassous unicinctus
AAATATCCATCAATAAAGAAAAGTGAAATACATTATATAACAAAAAAACTAAAGCATAGTAAGAATGCAGTTGCTAAAACGAATGACATAGATCTATAGATCTATATGTATTGACATATAAAGCTGTCCAGAATATTTACATAAAAAAGTAAATCACAAAGTAATATGTGTAATGTGATCCTACTTATGCAAAATAAACACATATATGTGCATTTAGATGTGGATTTTAAAGAAGGTTTGGGAGGATGGAAATTGTTAATGAAGTTTTTTTAAGTGGGGAGACAGGGAGGATGAAGAGGGACTTTAGTTTTTCATTCCGTACTTCTTCTGTATTTGAATTTTTCTTAACAACAAAGATGAATTCATAATTTACTTGTGTGATTTAAAAACAGGAAAAAATGGCCTGCTTACTAGAGGTTTCTGTAGATTTGATATAAGGATTGAAATGTTTAGCTCCTTAAACTTAGATACGATATACCATTTTGGAAGAAATGGCCTGACTTCAGCAACTAATGCATATGACCCAGGAAAACGAGGGGTCTTTGGAAAATCTTTGGTCATACCTGTAAGGGTACAAATTCAAAAACTTCAGCTAATTAATATCTTGCACTTTATTCCTACTATCTGTGTCTTCAGATAATGTGAAGGCAAGAAAGCCTATTTTCAAAAAATGTTACAATCCATCCAAACTCCAGTGAGTACATCCCTCTACAAGAATAATATAGTTGTCTTCCCTGACCATCTGCTGAGTGGTGCTTTTTTAAAAAAAGAATATGGCATTTTGATAATTTTTCTTGCAAATTTAAAATATCTTAATTTTTTGTTGATTTTGTAAGTAATATATTCTCACTGAAAAAATTACAAACAATATAGAAGCCTACACAATAGTAACTGAAAGTACCATCTCCTAGTAATAGTTACTGCTAACAAACTGAGGGTATATGTTTTCCTGCCTTTTTCACATACATATTTATTCTTATAATAAAACCATATAAAACATATTGTTATAGGACCAGATTTTCCTACTTAATATACTGCAGGCAGCTTTCCATGTTTATCCACAAAGATATACCTCATTCTTTCTACTGGCTTCATAGCGTTCCACTGTATGGCTTTATTATAATTTATTTAACCAATCCCCACTGATGGACATTTAGGTAGTTTCTTGCTATTAGTATCATAAATAAGGTCTCAAAGAACAGATAATATGCACACTTATCTAATTAGTTCCTTAAAATGAAATTGTTGGGTTAAAGTCTATAAAATTTTCAAGGCCTTTAATGCTTATTTCCAACTTTTTCTCCTGAATTGGTTATATTTCCACAAAATAGTGTGTCTGATTTTTCCACGTTTGTCAACACTGGGCAATGTTATCTTTGCTAAGCTGCTAAGAAAAAAGTGGTATTTCATTGTTTTATTTTGAATTCTTTTGCTCATTAGTGAAGTTGAGAATTAAAACAAAATATGACTTATGCACATCTCAGCAGGATATCATAGACTGCCAAAGTGGATACTATCCCAAATAGTGGGGGTTCTGAGGCTCTGGAGACACAAAGGTCCTATGGTCAGGGCAGATAGCTCCAGAGTTTGGTGCCTTGCCAGCGGGCCTTACTTTGGAGTTTGTGCTACCGAGAGTGACAGAGGTGGACTCAATTATGTCTTCCCTACACTTGGCTCATCTATCCCTTCTATTTAAACCAAAGTTGGTGCTGGAGTTTGTAGGCATACGTCCAGGAGACGCAAGTCTTTGGGCTGTCCATGTGCTAGCTGGGCCTGGAACCTCAGCAGAGTTGCAACATCTACTCTACAGCTCATTGGCCTCACCCAGGACAACTAATAAGGAGATGATGATGGACAACGACCATCCAAAGAACAGAAAGTCTGCAACTGCAAGCAAGATAGTCCCATCCATCTTCCCCATGGGATATAAGCCCCCTCTCAATCAGAGGTGGAGTGGACATCACCATCCCAGAAACCTCAGGATTGGGGAAAGAACTATGGACTAGAGTTGACTTACTGGTATTTTACGATTCTAGCAATGGAAGAAATTACAACATTGATGTGGAGGCAGTGACCACTGGAGACTCTGGGGGCAGGGAGACTGAAAAAACAGTTGTAATATGGGTGCTTTTTTGGGACTTGGGAATCATCCTGAATGACACTGCAATGACAGATATAGGCCATTTTATATCATCACCTAACATGCAAAACTGTGTGGGAGAGAGTATAGACTACAATGTGAACTATGGTCCATGCTCAATGGCAAAGGCCCAGGATGTGTTTATCAATTGCAATGAATGTGCCACACTAATGAAGGATGTTAATGTGGGAGGGTGTGGCAGGTGTGGGGAGTGGGGCATATGGGAATTCCTATATTTTTTGTGTAACATTTATGTAATCTAAGTATCTGTTAAAAAAATTATTATTAGAAAAACAAAAACAAAATATGTTTATGCCATTCATATTCTTTTATGACCTATGGTTTGGTTCTTTGCCATTATTCTATTATGGTATTTATCTTTTACTTATTGTTTTATATAAATTTCTTATGTATTAAAAGTATTGAGACTTCACCTGCCTTCTATATTGCAAAAATATTTCAATTTTTTGTTGTTTGTATTTGTTGTTTTTAATATATTTATTTTTGCCTCACAGAAGTTTTTATATTTTGTAAAGTCAAATATATTGGTCTTTTCTTCATCGCTCAGAAAAACCTCTCTTAGTTTTTTAATTTAATTTAATTTTTTCATTTTATTTTACTGGGAAGTCCCAGGGATCGAACCAAGGTCCTTCCATATGGATGGATAACCAGCCACTTGAGCCACATCCGCTTCCCTCTCTTAGTTTTTGAAAAACTAAGACCTCTTTTTGAAAAACTTTTTCTTTTTTGAAAGGCCTCTATAGTTTTTGAAAAATTTCTGTATAGGAAATATCTATAATTTAAATGGGTTTAAACATTTTAAAAGGGCTGTCTAATATCTGAAATTTACTAGCACTTTCTTGTGCTGTATTTCAGATAGAAAGATACTTCTGTTGATTGAAGCAGAATAGCATGGAGGCATGAATTACAAATTTAGGCCACTGGAAAGGCTAAAAATGCAGCAACTATATAATAATAGAAAAGTCTCTAGTCAAATATCATCTCTTAGTGATTCAACCAAGGAATTCTCATGGGTTACCTAAATCAAACTGGAAGAGGACAGTGCACTTTATTTGAAATAAAGGTGATATTTAGCACAAGGTTAAAAAAAATAAAGTACCCCTATAAAAAAATATCTCCCTGTCTCCTAAATTTCCAAATGAAGCTGTAGTGTTTAAGAATTTGGCTATTGAATTGGAAGTAATTGCTGTACAACATCCTTGTTTGCCAAAACCAATATTCTGGAAAAACATTTTTTTTTGTTTTATTTTATTAAGACATTTTAAAATTCTTTATATTTCTGTAATAAGAAAAACTGAATCAGTAGTCCTTCATCAACTCAGTATGTGTGAGTAGACAAGTTTCTTGTCTATAAAATGAGGAAATTAATTCTCTGCCTGGCAAATTTATAATTTTCATTTGTTTGCTAGGCAGTTAACTGAAAATAATGTCAGTTACTAGTAAAAAATCAAGTATAAGTAAGAGTATCAAATATGAGAGGCAGACTTGACTTAAATCCCAGTTCTACTACTTACTAGGCTGTATGACCTTAAACAAGTTTCTCAATCTCTCTAAGCCTCAGTTTCTTATCTCAAAAATGAGGATAATAAGAGTACCTAGGGTTGTTGTAAGCATAACATGAGAGGCTATCTTTAAAATACCTGGTACATAGTGTTGGTGATGGTAAAATCTGAACATTATGGAGACAGGAAGAATTAAAAACGCACTCTAGCACACATTCAACAACTTTAGATAGTTGTTACCCACAGCAAGCTATGCATTTGAGGTTTACTCAAACTGGTAGTCCTAATTATTAAAATCCAGGCTTCCTTTTCATCACAGGCCTTCTAGATGTCACTTCAAACCAGTAAGACTGACTCAATATGCTGTACACACAGAACAATGCAGCAATGAAAAAACATGGACTCTGGAGCCAAATTGCCCAAGTTCAAATACTGGTTTTGCTGTTTACTACCGGTATGGCCTTGAGCAAGGTTACTTAACCGCTCTGTGGCTCAGTTTCTTCATCTATAAAGTGGGTACTTATCCTATAGGGTGATTATAAAGATTAAACAAGATAATATGTACAAAGCATCTAGTACAGTACAAAATATGTTAGCTATCATTGTCACTTTATAGTCATTTACTGGAAAAAGATACAACATTGACCACTAGAGCTTGATTTTATAGAAAGGACACATCCCATTCTGAAATTAGTTAAGTATACACAAACTCTCCAATGTTAAAAGATTTCTAAACTGGTTAGGTATTTGAGCTAACATTTTGTACCTTACTTCAAAATATAAAATAAATTTTCTATTGGATCTTTCTAATTAAAGTTAGAAAAGACCAAAAACCATGTTAAGTTAAAACCCACTCTAACACTGCCTTCTCTGTTTTAAGCAAGTTAACTTCCTACCTGTCATCTGTATTGCGAAGGGATGGAAGCCGAAAGCTTGTATTTCTGTCAAGTTTTGATTGGCTTTTGGTCCTCTTGATGGAGCCTTTCAGGCGCTTGCTGAAGAACCCCTAGAATGAAAAGGCAGAAGATGATGGGAAAGGGAACCAAAAGGGAGCCACTCTGTTTCTTTATCCTACTGCACTACCTTTGCAAAAGATGTTAGATTTTTATAATGAAAACCAGGAACAGAATTCAGCTTTTACATTTTTTTTTTTTTTTTAAGATTTATTTATTCATTTATTTATCCCCCCCCTGCTGCTTGTGCTTGCTGTGTCCATTCACTGTGTGTTTTCTCCATGTCTGCTTATCTCCCCCTTGCTGTGAGGTCCCCCTGCATCAGCCCCGGGCCTCCCATATGGTAAACAGGAGCTCCATCAATTGAGCCACACCCGCTTCCCTGCTTTTACATTTTTTTTAACTTTTAATTTTGCAAATAATAATTGCTTGAAACCACCTGGTAATGTGATAAGAAATGATGATTGGGATAATTAAACTTTTTGTTACTACCAAATTTCTTCTTTCTTAAATAGTTTTATACTATGCTAGAGAAATGTCAAGTTTAAATTAAAAAAACAACAACAACAACACAGAAACATGACAAAAACATACTCTCTTTTCTACAAAGATGGTGTCAGCAATTTTAATAGAAATGGCATCAGGACTTTCTGAACTAAATTAAGGGAAAACAGTCAAAGATAACAATAGTATGTGCAAAGGTAATTGGGGCACTGGAGGAAATATAAGAAGGTACTAATAATGAGAACAGAAGAAGCTTTATTAAGACCTGCACAAAGAGAGCTAACTAAGCAGCACAAAGTAATGTGTTAGAGGTCTCAAAAGTGTTAACATTTGGTTTACATCAACTTGAAAGTGGTATTTGTAAAGTTAAAGTTTTAAATATAGCTAAACTAGGGTACTGGATGTGGCTTAGGCAGTTGGGTGCACACCTCCCACAAGGGCGGTTCCGGGTTCCCCGTGCCTCCTAAAGAAAAGGAGCAGACAATGAGTAGACATTGAGCAAAAACAATGAGCAGACAGCAAGCAAAAACAAAACAAGCAGGGAGTGGATGTGGCTCAAGCAGTTGGGTGCCCACCTCCCACATGGGAGGTCCTAAAGAAGAAATGAGCAGACAACAAACAAACAACAATGAGCAGACAACAAGCAAAAACAATGAGGAAACAGATAAGGGAGCCATCTGGTGGGGGCGGGGGTGGGGGAAGATGAACAGAGCAAGATACAGTGAACTGTGGTCCAACTTTAAGGGATAAGATATACAAGTAATTTCAGTCTCCAAAAGAGAGGAGAGACTAAAAGAAATATATATATGGCTAAACTATTTTGAAATGAAATCACAATAATTTATGAAACCTTTGAAGCATCTAGGCTTCAGAAGAACAAAGTGTGAAATCATGGTTTTACAGTGTTTGGCCTCTACTTGTCTCCTGCCACTTCCACCAAATTATCTAGAGTTCTCTGAATATCTTTCTGGTATTGGCACCTGGCAAAGACCACTCAATCTCTTCAACAAATGGTGCTGGGAAAACTGGATCTTCATTTGCAAAAGATGAAAGTGGACCCCTACCTCACACAATATATAAAAATCAATGGACCAAAGATATAAATCTAAGAGTCAGAACTATATAACTTCTAGAATAAAATATAGGGAAGCATCTTCAGGACCTTGTGTTAAGCAATGGTTTCTTAGATTTTACACCCAAGCATGAGCAACAAAAGAAAAAATAGATAAATGGGGCCTCATCATAATTAAGAATTTTGTGCTTTAGAGGACTTTAACATGAAAGTAAAATGACTACTTACACAATGGGAGAAAATATTTGGACACCACATATTTGATAAATGTTTAACATCCAGAATATAAAAAGAAATCCTTCAACTCAACAGCAAAAAGAGAAACAACCCAATTAAAAAACAGACAAAAGACTTGAAAAGACATATCTTCCAAAAAGACATACAAATGGCCAAAAAGCACATGAAAAGATGCTCAACATCATTAGCCATTAGGGAAATGCAAACCCAAACCACAATGATATACCATTTCATACTCATTAGAATGGCTATTATTGGAAAAAAAACAACAACTAAATACTAAGTGTGGGGGGAGATGTGGAGAAATAGGAGCACTCACTCATTGCTGGTGGGAATGTAAAATAGTATAGCTATTGTGGAGGACAGTTTGGTAGTTCTTCAGAAAGTTAAGTATAAAATTACCATATGACCTGGCAATTCCACTTCTAGGAATATACCCCAAATAATTGAAAGCAGGGTCTCAAAAAGATATTTGTACACCAATGTTCATAGCAACATTATTCAAAATTGCCAAAAGTTGGAAGCAACTCAAATGCCCATCAGCTGATAAATGGATAAACAAAATGTGGTATATATACACACTTGAATATTAATCAGCTGTAAAAAGGAATGACGTTCTGAAACATGTGACAACATGGACAAACCTTGAAGACATCATGTTGAGTGAAATGAATTAGACAAAAGGATAAATATTGCATGATCTCACTGATATGAAATAATTAGAATAAGCAAACTCATAGAATCAGAATCTAGGATAGGAGTTACCAGGGGATGGGATTGGGGTAGGGAAAAGGGAGTTAAGGCTTAAAATGTACAGAGTTTCTATTCAGGACAATGGAAAAGTTTTGGTAATGGATGGTGATGATGGTAGCATAACTCAGTGAACTTAATTAATAGCACTTAATAGCACATTATTTGAATGTGATTAAAAGAGGAAATTTTAGGTTGTAGATATGACACTAAAATAAAAATTAAAAAAGCAATAACCCATACAACTGCATAGCACAGTGAACCCTGTTAAACCGCGGACTTTAGTTAACAGTAAAATGATAAAAATGTGCTTTCATTATCTGTAACAAATGTACCACACCAATGCAAGGTGTTAATAATAGGATGGTATGTGGGAACCATGTATTTTATGCATAATTGTTCTGTAAACACACAACTTCTTTAATTAAAAAAAAAAAAAGGATGATGATGGTGACTGACTTTAAGAAATTTACAGTTCTATTGTCAGCAGATGAAATACATCAAAATGTCTTGAGAAAAGGTTGTAATTCAAGAAAAATATTTTGACACATGGAAAATGACTTCTTCTAATTACCCTGAGGTGCATATTATCTTATAGAAATTGTGTACAATAAACATAAATTACAATAATGAAGAAAAAGAAACTCATTAAACCTACTATAGTTCTGTAGTTACCACCAAAGTTCACTCTTTTGGGGTGAAGACTATCTCAGTAAGAGTAAGCTAGCTAATGTTTTTCTAATAACCGTTACAATCTTTGTGGCATAAAACATACTTCAAATCCATGAGCAGGTCAATGGTGGCGGTGGGTGTCTGCTCTATGCTGTCCTTACTCAAGGACTTAGACCATGGGAGACTCAATCTCTGCTTCTACAGTTGCTGCAGCAGGATAAGGGGGATGTAACACATTATGCACTGGCTCTTAAAGCTTTTGTCTGGAATTGACTTGTGTCACTTCTGGTATCATTTCACTGGACAAAATAAGTCATACGAGCACACCTAACTTCCAAAGAGAAGTGATGTGTAATCCTACCAAGGGCTCAGAAAGAGAACTAGAAATATTTGGTGAATGGCACTATGGACTACCACAGTATTTTTCCAGGCTATGTGTTTTTCTCCCTAACCATATATTTCTTATAGGCATTTCTCCTTCTATTAGAGAAAAATAGAACTTACACGAATTACAAGTAGAACTATTTAACTGACTGAAGAAAGCTGCTTATGCTACATCCTGTTGTTCTTTCAGCCCAAAGAATAAGGTAAAACTCCTAGAAAAAATAGACATAATTTACCCAAAACTTCCCTAGCCTTATTACAGGTATATAGAAATTGAATGGAGGGAAGAAAATGAGGCTATTTTAAAAAATACTATATTTCTTAGGGACAGGCATTTGCCTCCTCATGTATATAATCTGAGCTATGCTAGGAAAAATTACTGTCAGTTTAGTCCTCCAAGGCAAAGCCTTTAGTTACTACTTTCTATGCCTCAATCAAAATGAGTCCTCAAACTTGATCACAGATGGAGTTAGCAAGCCAGACATAAGTTTAAAGAATTCTACTAGAGCCCTTTAGAGTTGGTTCAAAACCACTGGCCTAAGTTGAGATCCAGTGCAAGGATTTGACCAAACATCATATTTGAATACATTTTAACAAAAATACAGTTAAGGAGTTAACTGAGAATGTACCAGTAGTTGTTCACTCATATAGTACTTTATTTTTATTTTATTTTTTATTTTACCGGGAGGTCCCAGGGATCGAACCCAGGTCCCTCCATACGGGAGACGGACACCCAACCATTTGAGCCACATCCGCCCCACCTCATATACTACTTTAAACTTTACCTTTTGGTGGTACTTACTGTAGCATACTTTGTATTTTAGTCCACTTATTTAATAAATATATATTTTATGCAATTTGATGCAAAGCACTGTACCCAGGTGTTGTAAAGGAATCAAAGATAAAACAAACACAAACTCTGCCCTCAAGGCACTTGTAGTTTAATATATGATTTAGAAACTATATATAAATATATACGATACAATTAGGAAAGTATATGTTCTTAAGGCTTGGCGTACATAATCACAAAATTAAAGTTAACTATCAAGAGTCTTTGAATCTAAGAAACTAATGATTTAAGTCACATTATTATTTTATGTATACTACAATAAAAAGCTGCCAATTAAACTACAACCCAACGTTTTATCATTCAGAATTTTTATTTTGTATTAAAGAAGGTTTTTAAAACTTAGAAGAATTTTATCACATAGTATATACATAAAAAGAATTTATGCAAAATAAATTGGTTAAGGTGTTCCTAGTGCTTCTTCATTCTTCTAAACTGCTTTTTGACTCAGAGTAGTTATTGTTTTTTCAAACAATATCATCCTGTGCTCTTTTAAGAATGTTGATGACAAACAGCATTTCTTAAGAGCAATCTACAGAGACGTTAAAATGTGAAAAAATGTACATCTTAGAATGGATGAATACTGAACTATTTTAGAGAGATACATATAAAATGGTTTCCAAAGTTCAGTGAATAAGAGATTACACCCTCTTGAGAGCTAAGGGGAGGTTATATGGAAGAATTAGAATATGAGCTACAGCCCAAAGGGCGACAGGATTCGGGTTTGGAGGAATCAAGGAACAAGGGCATTCCAGGTGCAGAGCACAGGACGAGAAATGGCATGGAGGTAAGAACATACAGGGTATATATTAAGTAGGTTTAGTCTGGCTAGCATACAATTAGGAGTAGTGAAAAATAAGATCAGAAAGGTGGCTTGTCCAATCATCTGAAACTATTTTATCACCAGTACCCTTCATTCTTTTAATGATCAGCTATCTAAAATTGTAACTGGAGCAATGCTTAATTCAGTTCTCTGGTCTGAGGACCAGGCTGTTTATGAAGACCATATAGCTGTACTGACTGAAGCCACCAAAAATCCACTGTCTCCAAGCTTGGCTGAGATTCAAATAATCCTCTGTCCTAGGCCAACCATGCACTGAGTCCTCTAGCAACATTATGCCTTCTGGGAAACCCTGAGTGCATGCCATGCCCCACTGTCCACTGCTCCCTTCTAAGGAATTCCTTACATATAGATCACTGTGCTTTGTACCACGCAATACTTCTGTCCTGGCTGTAGCTGACCAGACCATAAGTGGATAACTGACCTGAAGATACCAAAAACAGCTGAGAGTGGTCCTGGTAAGAATGCTGCCTATGGGATATGGTTTCATCTTGTAACTACTTACCACTCTAGACTTATCTTCCTAGAAACCTACTACACCAAAGGAAGGGAAGAAAACTAGAAATTGTTCCACCACAGCAAGTGGTTTTTGGCTGTTCTGTTCATTGATGTACCCCAGTGCCTACAGCGATAAGTGGTACATCGTAAGTACTCAATAAACATTTGCTGACTGAAAGAATTTACTTAAAGCTTCCTGGGTATCAAGCCAGGTGCTTTCCATATGCGATACTATTTAATCCATGCAGCAACTCCATGAAGTAGGTATTAAGTAACATGCTTTAGTTTGCACAGTTAGTAACTACAGAGTTAGGATAAACCCAGTATATTGGTAGTACTTAAAAAGTTTCATTTATTCATATAGTTATTGTATACACTTTCAAGTGAGATATATCAGTGAACAAGACAGACAAAATCCCTGACCTCATGAAGCTATTAGAAGGAAACAGATAATAAACAAAGAACATAATGAATAAGTAAAAGCCAAGTGCTATAAAAAATAGAGCTATGTAAAGGGGACTGGGGACATAGAATTGTCAGAGTAGGCCTTATGGATAAGGATTACATTTGAGTAAAGTCTTGAAGGAGGTGAGTTACCTGCAGATATCTGAAGGAAAAGTATTCCTGGCAATGGGGAGATGCTGGGCAAAGGCTTTAAGGCAAAAGCATGCTTAGTATGTTCAAGGAACAGCCAAGACATCAGCATGGCTGGAGAGGAGAAAATGCTGGGGAGGGTAATGGGAGACTAGGTCAGAGAGGTGGCCTGGCGGTGGTGGTTATGGCAATGATGATGGTAGTGATGCTAGTGTGGAGATCCTGTGGGTCTTTGTAGGGACCTCCCCTTTCACTTTGAGAGAAGAAGCCATTCCTAAAGCAATCAACAATGAATTTAAAACAGTCATAAGTAAATAAGCATGTGCTTTTCTGAGGTAAATACTATAAGCTAAGAAAGTAGAGGAGGCGGGTGTGGCTCAATCGATAGAGCTCCCGTTTACCATATGGGAGGCCCCGGGTTCGCTTCCCTGGGCCTCTTTGTGAGGGCAGGCCGGCCCGCGCGCAGTGGGCTGATGCAGCAAG
>JAQZBX010099189.1:0-11501 GCA_029593785.1 Cabassous unicinctus
GTGCGCGCGGCCGCGGCGGAAGTGACCTTGGCGCGGGCCGGGGGCCCCTGCGTCCCCCGCGTCCCCGGCGCGGGGCGCTGCGTCCTTGGGCGATGGCGAGGGTGGGGGGGTCGCGGCGGCGGGAGCAGGGGACTCTCGGGCCCGCGGCCGCCGCGGCGAGCAGGGGTGGCAGCCTGCGCACCCCTGGAAGTAGGTTGATGAGAAAAGCAAAGCAAGAGCCCGGGCGGCCCGCCCGGCGACCCGTGCCCCGCCCAGGCCCAGGCCCGCGCCCCGAGGTGGCCCCAGGCCGAGCTGGGGAGTTCGTGGTGGGCCCCGAGGCCGATCCTGCGGGGAAGAGCGCGGCGCTGATCCCGGTGGCCTTTGGCTGGAATCCGACTCCCGCCCCGCCCCAGCCAGCCCCGTGACCTTGGCCTGTTCGCTTCTGGGCCTCAGTTTCCTTTGGGCAAATTGCTGAGACAGTAGACACTACCTGCATCTATTTTAGGTTTTTTTTTCTCTCTGTTCCAAAGAGTCTGCCTGTGCAGCTTTCTGCACACAATCCCACGAATTCCAGGGATCCCAGGGGTCAGGGCCCATTACAAACAGGAAGCTGGGACTGGATGGAGTAGGCTGGAACCCTAATTAAGAGTTAAATCCATAGAGAAGGAACGAGGCAGCATGGAAGGATAGAAAGCTGTATCAGCCCGGCCGGAAAGCCTCAGTCTCCCTCCTCTGGGGACAGGAGGGCGGTGCCATTGTGGAAGGCTGACAGGCCACCAGGCCCAGAGTCCTGTGGGCCAGCCAGAGGCAGGGCTGAGTCCCTGGGGCATCACCTCCTCCCCAGTTAAGTCCCTGGAGGCCTGGGAGAGGGCCCGTGTATACAACAGTGGGGTGATCGCAGGCGGGGAGGTGCCTGTGACCTGGCCTTGCTGCTGAGAGTCAGCTCAACTCCCCAGGGCCTGGACACAGGCAGGCACAGAGAGGAGGCCTGCAGTCGAGGCCCACAGCCCCTAGCTGGCCGGGAGCAGACCCCATGCCCAGTGGGAGGGCAGGCTGTGGGGTTAAAAGGGAGGCCTGGCACCTTTTGCTACCTTGGAAAAACTGCTCAAGTGTCTCCCGCCTGAGGAGGACGCAGCTGAGATGTACCCTAACGGCGGCATCTAGATGGATCTGTAGATTCAGAAAATTCCTAGCAGAGTGCCTGGCCTGTAAAGACGGCCCTCGTTTTCTTCTTCAATCTCCCCCTCGATGGAGAATTGATCTGGTGGCACTGGCGGTGATGACCCAGGGCCCTTGAGTGTAGGGAGCAGGGGCTGGACGGCTTGCCCAAAGAGAGGTGGACATGCCTGGGGGAAGAGTGGCTTCTCCTCCAGCCTCGTGTGTCCCAGAGCCACAGACACTGCCAGGTGGAAAGGTGCAGCTGCCCTAGCTGGGCGCCTCGCAGGCCCGGCAGAGGCCACGGGCTGCACACGGCCTGGCTCCGGGAGGCCCCCTTGAGGCTCTGTTAGGACTGGCCAGGCGGCCAGGGGCCCAGGCAGGAAGCCCTTTGACTCCCGGAGTGGAAGTGCCCAGCTGGTGCTGATTCGGCAGCGTTGGCAGAGACCTTGGCTCTTGTAAAGAGGCTCCTTTCTTGCCGCCACTGCTTCCCTGTGAGTTGGGTAAGAAGCTGTGGCGTGCCAGGGGTGAAGGGTAGCTTGTAGAACTCCTGGCACTGGGATTGAGAGTGGAAGGGAGACCGCGTTTCAGGGGAGCCTTGGGTCCTTAAAGCCGTGTCCAGTGCAGAGGGTTGGGAGTTCTTTTCTGCGGGGTCCCTCTGTCTTTTGGATGAGTCATGGATTCTTCAGGACAACACTTGAGCCCCCTGTAATATGGGCTCACGGGGGCGGCGCGAAGCCCTTGCAGCACACCCTTTGGGGCCTTCGTGTGGTGGTGAAGCCAGGGAAGTGTTGGATTCCCCTAGGTTCTTGGCCATGTCACATAAAAGAATTGAAGAACGTGCCAATTTAGTTAGGCCAGTAAAAAGAATTTTTTGAGGAATGAGGGGGAAGCACAGAGCTTGCTGAGAAGTGGGAGAGAAGGACAGAAATACGTACCAGGATCTGATGCGGGCTCCCCTAGGCACAGAGGGATTTGGCTTGTGTGGTTAAGCTAGTAATTACTCCTCCCCTTGCTAAAGCTGAGGGGAGGAACCCCAGCTGTTACTGGTTACCCCGCCAATGGGGAGGCCTGTTTGGAATTATCCAGGCCCTCTCCTTGGCCCCGGAAAGAATCCCAACTGGGACCTCAAGGAAGGCCTCGGCGGGGTCTTGCAGCCCTGTTGCCTGTCAGCCCTGCTGTGACTCATCTTCTCGTTTCCCTTACTAACCGGCCTCAGTGGCAGGGTGAGAACAAAACGCTCCCAGATGGAACATGGGTCAGCAAAATCCCATCTCATTTCAGGTAGAGGAGAGTTTCAACCAAAATGCTACATGCGTTCAGAGCCAGGAAACTGGTTGCTTAAGGCTGCCTTGGCCTCATTTCCCAGATGTTTGCACATCATAGTGCTGGAAGGGAGAGGAGAGGACGAGTTACAAGTGGGATGGCAGAGTGAGGACGTGACTGTTTTCTGCAGCTTTGTCCGCTGAGAGGGTCTAGAGCCATTGTTGCTCCAGCACGGAGCAGAGGCAGCACCGGATCTTGGATTCTGAATACCATTTCCCACTCAAAGGAATTCGGGCTCCTTGAAGGAAAGGCTGATTCCCAGATCTGGGCCAGGACATTATAAGGTGGATCTGGAACCTTATAAGGTGAATTTGGGCCACAAAGCAAGAAATTCTTGAAGTCTAATAGGGTCATGTCCAAAGGATATTAGAGGCAGCTTTCAGGACCTTCCCCCAATAAACATGTTTGTTTTTAAGATGGGGAAATCGATAATAATAACAGTAATAGATCCTAACACATTGAAATTTTTTAAAAATGAGTTTTAGTGATACTGAAATTGAGAAAAGGGGGGGGGAGAAGCTTTTTTATAGAATGTCAGCTAAAATGTAGAAAGAAAATGGGCTAGAAGTTAATTATTTTGAAACCCACTGTGGTAATTACATCATCAAGGGTGCTCAGTCATCCTTGAATCAGTGGGTACTAAAAGCATTGGGTGAAAGGTCACTGCAGAGGAGGATATTCACAGTGTCAAATTGAGGTATCATCCATAGATTAGGTGAAAATTACAAAAAAGAAAAAATTAACAAATTGCAGTGAAGACATCTGGTAGTTACAACCTTAAACAAGAGGTCAAGCTTGGCATCACCAATAATGGGAAGTCTTGACATTCATTGCCTTCTCATGAGATGCGGTGAATTGACCTATGGTGCATCACCTGTGGAGTAGTCTTGCAAAAAATGTTTGACCAAAAATGTTTGACCTGGACCTTTTCATGAGGATGTAGTTAGGCGAATCCAGGATGAAGGACATTCTACTGGAATACCCTTGAAAGCATTCAATACCATGAAGAGTGGGGTGGGGGTGATGCCGATCAAAAGTGGGTTCTTCTGATGCATCTTTGAAGCCAATTCCTGAGACACTGGGGTTTCAAAGAAAGGGTTTATTTGGTTGCACAAGCAAAGAGCACAGTGGGCCTGTTGGCCCAAAACTGCCTCTCCAATTTGCAGAATTTCTAGTGTTTTATAACATCAGGATGCTGATGAATAATTGGGGTGGTTTGCACAGGTTCTTTTATTAATAAGCATTAAGGGGCTCAGCCAGGATGGGGGTGGGTCCCGACTGGGGGTAAGTTGCACAGTTACTTTATCAGAGTGGGGGGATGCCGAAAACGAAGGTCAGCTACAAGTTTGTCATATGGTGTCAGAGGAAGATGGCATGCTCACCGTTTCAGAAACATTCATATACAAAGTAGATCCCTCTGGAGTAACTGTTGTAATAGCAGGCACAAGGGTAAGATCCACCTGGAATAAACATTACAGTGGCAGGTTTTTAGTCAGAAATGGCAACATACAAAGGGTGAACTCAGTCTAGCCAGTTTCAGTAACTTCAGGTATTAATCCTTTTGGCTAATTATAAAAGCATCTATATAATGTTTCCATAATCATAATTATTTGTTAATTCTTAAAGGAGAGAGGGGAACAAGACTGGTGTGGGGTGGGGAAGCCCGCAGAGAGACCAGTAACCAAATGCAGAGTGTGAACATTGAGTGTTCCTGAAGAGGGAGGAGGGAGAAGGGCCAGTGCCTCTTAACCTGAAGTGCGTGGTGATGAGAAGGGGTGTGTGTCTTAACCTAAAATACGGATTCCCGTTCAGGAGGTCTTGGATGGGGTCAGGATTCTCCATTTTTAACAAGCTCCCAGCTGCATCCACCTTTGGAACAGAGAGGCTGTGGAGGACGTTGTTGGGATGCCTGGTAATCTGAGTCTGGAATATTGTGCTATGGCTTTCTTACGTGCAGTAATGCAGCTGTGGTTGTGAAGGATATCCTTGTTCCTGGGAGGTATGGTGAAATATTTTAGAGGTGAGGAGTCACAATATCTTCCTATTTTTTTTTGACAGTTTGGCATAAGGAAAGTATTAGAAATATATGAGATTGAACTCTATGGAATTGGAATTTTTGTAGGTCAAAAGGGTCGAAGTCTGGTGCTTTCATACGGCTCAGCCTCATGTATAGAGAGACGGTGGGTTGGACGCTAAGGTGGGGTCTGACACTAAGGCGCCCCATGCACGGATGTGTGTTATGCTTAGCGCCTAGTGGGGAAGCAGTCAGGAGCTTCCCGGATCCCCTATCTTCTCCTCTTGTTTTGCACCCTCATTTTGCAGAAGGGCACATTCCAGGAGCTGCTGGGAAAGGATGGTGTGGGAGTCCGATCTCCAGCCCTTGCCTGGCTGTTAATGTTTATATTCCACCCTAGTCTGGGTGGGGCAGGAGATCTAGTGCTCAAATCTCCCTGCACACTTACACTTTTAACCAGCCCCCCGGCTCACCCCTCCCCCATTCCCCATCAGCTGGAGCCACCGAGTCTCAAGCTGGTCTGGGCTTCACGGGGCGACTGGCTCACTCCCTCAGCTTCCTGGGTTCTGCCGAGTCGGGTGCAGCTTCCGGCTTGCCTGGGTCTGCCAGAGGGGCTTTGTTGCCTCCTGTCTGCTCCCCCGTGTGTCTTTGTGCTTTGGTTACTTTGTATCGATCCATAAACATTGTTATTTTGTGTATTTTAAGCTCTTATGTAACTTGACTCACACTGCATGAATCCTCTCTCTCTCTGTTTTTGAGGTTTATTGATACATATAGATCTAGTTTGTCTTAAAATGCACAGTGCCTTTGTCTGTCTAAGGACAGTTTGTTTCTCCTTTTTCACTGTTTCCCACAGGAAGTATCCTTGTGGCCTCAGACACTTGCAAGAGTTTCTGGAGGGGGGGTGGGTAGCAGGAGAAGTAGAATTAACTGCTGGATCATAAAGTGGTTCCATCTTCCATTTTACTAGAAATGGACAAAGGACTCCCCAGGGTGGTTGTACCAGTTTCTCTCCCACAAATGTCTGAGAGTCCCTGTCCCTCATATTGACCAACACTAGATATTATCAGACTTCAGTGTTTGCCATTCCAATGGGTTTAAAATGGTATACCCCTTTTAATTTTCACTTCATGGTTAGGAATTGGATTTAATTCTTTGTCCTGGGAAATCACTGATGCATGATGTTTTCTTTTTTGTGTGTGTGGATTTATGATAGTGTTTGTGGATTTCAGTGTATTTGTGGGTAGATAGAACTTATTAAGAATTCTTTAGACCCTAATCTAGGTATCTGTACTTCTCATCAATTATAGAATGTTAAAACTGATTAACTTTCGGGAATGCTCGTGAGATATAGGTACTGGCAGTCTTAAGCTTCCACTTTACAGATGATAAAACTGAGAGACTTGCACGTTTCTGATATGGTGGAAGTCACTCAGAAAATTTTGGTGGAATTTCTCCTCTAAAATTTGGTCGCCTGATAGGTTATCACCCCTAACTAGGTTCACCCACTTAGAGCTCACGCTTGGTCTTCTCTCAAACTTCAGTTTCCTTTACCTGTGAAACAAAAGCATTGTACAAGACTTGAGATTCTTTTCCTGCATCCGTGTTTGCCTCCTTGGTGGCAGAAGGACACGTGGTCTGTAGTCTTATCTGTCTTTACCAGGCCACTGGCTCCTCTGGTCTTGTTACCCAGATAACTTAGTTACCTGCGAGTCTGGGGGAGAAGGGGACAAACATCACAAGACAGTAAGCTGATCCAGTAGAGAGTCCTGTGGGGAACAGCCAAGGTGTTCTGTGCCCAGAGCCCTGGCCCGGCCTCAGCTCCTCGACCCTCTGACCTGCTGCCTGGACTGGGGCAGAACGTGCCCACGTGCCCACACCAGTCCGCAGCCTCCTGGCTTTGGCAAGCCCTGGCAGGGCGGTGCCAGCCGTGGGCTTCTGGCACCCGAGGGTTTGAGGCACCTGTCGAGCCACTTCTGACCACTGAGCCACCCAGCATCCGTTCTAGATCCACTTTACCCTACAGATGGTTAGGGGATGCTCTGGGCAGAGAAGAGAGACTAAGTCATCATTTGAGGGTTTGTTACTAATAGTAGGGTGATCGTGATTATTCACCCAAATTGGGCTATTCTTGAGAATAGAAAGTAATCACTCTGGGGAGAGCACGTGTGCCCTGGTACGGTCTGTGCAGACCGAGATGTCGCTGTGCCCTGGTGCTGAGTGAGAAACTGATTCTTTGGTGTTGCTCATGACTAAGGGCTGCCTGCTGAGTCAGGGGAAAGCGCTTTCAAAAAGCATCCCCTTCCGAATCCCTACAATTTTTGTGTAACATTTGTGTAATCTAAGTATCTTTAAAAAATATATATATATATATTAAAAAAAAAAAAAAAGCATCCCCTTCCCTCTTCAAACAGCCTCGTGCCTCTTCCTGGGGCCCCAAGAAAGGAAATGGGACCGAGCTGGAGAGGCGAGCTGTCGCCTGCCTTTGTGTGCTGATGCCCTGGCTGCCCAGCACCAGCCGGTCGAGTTAGGGAGCTGGCGTGTTCCTGCACGCTGGAGAGGGATGCAGGAGTAGTCTCATTTAAATCTCACAGGATCTCTAAAGGCTTTTAGGAAGTAGGCCCAAGGTCCTTTCGGAACCAGGCTGTATGCCCGACGTAGAGCCGTGCTGCCCCTTTCAGCATCCAGCAAGGCAGTAGCCAGCTGATGGGCATGGTCTTCCGGAACGCGGGCTGTCTGGCTGCCCGGCAGCAGTACACACTTTGTCACCTGCTGGGAGCCTAGGGCCCCTGTTTGACGCCTGAAGTCGTCGTTTTCTCCTGTCTGGAGGAGGGGGTGGCTGCTAGTGAGTGGGTCGCCGCAGTTTCCAGGCGCTGTGGGAAGGAGGCGCGAGGCCCTCCTGTTGAACCTGTGCAAAGTGCTGACGCAGTGGAGACAGATGGTGGGCGGGCGGCGGGGGCAGCCACTGTGAAGGCCTTTTCTCCGTCACTCCCCGGTTGCTCAGGGGCAGAAAGCCAACTGTTAAGGAGACAGATGAGGTAGGGAGCTGAGAGCCCTCCTCGCTTTTTAATCTAAAGATTATAAACTTTGTTTATTGTAAAAGCAGTTGAAGAAGACCCAGGTAAAGGCAGACCTCATCCCCGTGCTACCAGATACAACCAGGAAGCAGGTAAATACTTACCGCAGGAGCCAAGACCCCATCAGGGCTGTGACTGAACCTCAGAAGCAAAGGGGCTCTTGGCTCCTCAGGTCAGTGCTGAGTGTTGGAGGTCGTGGCCTTGGGCCAGCCGCCAGGTGCTGCGACAACACGGGGTTCAGCTGGGCGAATGCCGGGCAAGTGCACGTCCAGGGGAAAGGAAGAGCTGCGTGGTCTAGGTTTGTGGGGTGTACTTAAGTGGTTGAAAAGTGGATGACAGCAAGAGGCGAGAGAAGTCTTTCTATATCAGGGTCTCCTGAGTCTTCACACATCCCCTACCTTCCCCCCTTTCTGCTAATCCAAAAATACTTTTGGTGCAGTCTTAATTTTGGATTTTGGCAAAACGCAGACACACTCCCTCTTGAGAGTCTTCAGAGCCGAGAGTGAAAGCAGTGGGTGAGGCAGTGAGCGAGGCAGAGCAAAATGTCGGATGGAAGAACGTGTGGGCGCTCGTTCCCCTTTTCTGTATTGGCTGGAAGATTGCAACTGGCTTCCCTGGAGATTTCAGGGATGCATGTCCTAGCTCCCGAAATCCTTTACAGATTTGGAGTTCAGACCCCCTGAGGCCCTAGCACCATGTAAGAAAGCTTTCTTTGTCTGGCCAGGTGGCAGCCAAACGAGATTCGACATCGTTAAGGATGCCAGGATGCAAAGCCTCTGGCGGACTCGGCAGCCACTAACTTGTCTGCTTGCTCTGTCTTCGTCCTGTGATCCCAGGAATGGCTTCCCAGGAGGTCTGCGGATGGTTCTGTGAGGGCACGATCCTTTGGTTGATAATACCACCTGGCCACAGAACCTTTTTCTTTTTATGGTGGGGGGGCAGTACTGGGGCCAAGGATTGAACCTGGGACCTCCCATGTGGGAGGCAGGCGCTCAACCACGTGAGCCACCTCCGCTCCCCCACAGAACCTTTTTCTGCCCATGACAACATTAACATTCTGCAGAATTTCAGTGAAGATGCTTTCAGGAGTGCTATGGGGGCTTGGCGAGGAGAGCCCATTTTTTAGGCAGAGACTGACTCAGAGCAGGGCCAGGGCTATGGTGGAAGCCAGGTCTTCCTGACCAGGGCTGGGGGGGCATCTGCCCACAGCTGGTCCTCCCCCACCCACACAGGGAGTCTGGTGACTTGGGGGTACTCTTACCCTGTTTGGGCCCTTTTCCCTCATGAAATAAGGACTTTCTGTTCATTCTCTCCAAAAGCTAAAAAACAAAAAGCCCAGAATTGAGAAACCAAAGGGAAGTGTTCACCTAGATGAGGGGAAGTGAAAGATGCTGCTTCATGTGAAGACACAGAATGCGTGACTGACTTGTGAATCCACAGCTTTTAGATTTCATCCTTTTCAAGGAGCTTTCGTGATTTGTGTGGTTGAGGGAAAAAAAGGAAGATGTCACTAGTGCTTACGGGATGAAATTGTCTTCTCTGTCTGCCCGCTCGGGGTGGGGGGTGGCTTAATGCTCTCTGGGCTCGCGACGCTCTCAGGACCCTGAAAATGGAAGCCCTCTTGGGGCTTGAAGTTGAGGTTAAAAGCTCGTTTTAGCTCAGGCTTTTCCTGGGGGTGTGGCGGTATTGGGAGTAGGTTTGAGGGGACTGGACTTGTCTGGCACAGGTGAAAGGGAGGAAGGAACGGTAAGAAGGGTGGAGAGTCTGGCCTGGAACTAGAGCCTCCGTGAACAGACGCTTGTCGCCGTCTTCCCATGCGCCGGGCGCTGTGCTGCGTGCTTCTGCCCACTCTCATCTCTTCTGTGTGTGTGTGTGTATGTATTTTACTACTTAATGCTCTAAAGTTTTATTATTTTATACATTTGTGTACAATTCAGTGGCATTCATTACATTTACATTATTGTGCTACTGTCACTACCATCCAGTACCAAAATGTTATCACCTCAAACAGAAGCACGTTATCCATTAAGAAATACCCCCATTACTCTCATTTTTTCATTCTTACCTTTTGGCTCCACTTCCACTGTGTGAAGCAGGTGCTCGGGAGTGCAGTTAGAGGTCTCTCTCTTTTTTTTAAGATTTATTTATTTAATTACTTTTTATCCGTTTTTGCTGTTTTTGTGTCCATTCGCTGGGCAATTCTCTGTGTCTGTTTCCTGCCCTCTCCTCTCATCCTTCTCCTCCTGTCTTCACCGGGATTTGATCCTGGGAACCTCCGACGTGGGAGAGAGGAGTCCTACCGCCTGCGCCACCTCAGTTCCTCGTTTTTCGGCACCTCTCGTCTTGACTTTCCCCCGCATCTCTCTCCTGTTACGTCATCTCGCTGCGTGGTTCAGCAGGGTCTGGGGGCTCACCCGCTCACGGGGCCTGACGGCACGCCCGCGCACCTTCTGTATTTTTCTTTATTTTACCAGGAGGTCCTGGGGATCGAACCCAGGTCCCTCCATATGGGAGATGGACACCCAGCCACCCGAGCCACATGCACCCCCAGTTAGAGCTCTCTTGGAGCGAGATCCAAACCCAGCCTCCCACCGGGCTCCTTTCAGCGCCCGGCTAAGGGGTGACCACTTGAACCCCAACCCCAGAAGCTGCAGGGGAGAAGTGAGATCTCCCTGGGCTGGGGGTGCTGGGGCTGAGCGGAGATGCTCCCCAAGTCCTCAACCTGGGGCGCCAGCTTTCGAGGCTCCCTGGCCTGTAGCTCATGGGGCCCCAGGTGCAAAGCCCTGGTTCCCCGGCTGAGGCCATGTTGTGAGAAGGGATAGGAGAGAGTTGACGGGAAATAGAGAGAACCAAAGAAAAAGGCCCTGGCCTTGGGATGAGTGCACGAGCAGAAGGGCCGGGGGCCATGGACAGCCCTTGCTGTAGGGACTGAGAACCCCTGAGAAGTGGCAGGTGCTTGAGCTCTGCCACCTCAGAAAGCCAAATTGTGTTAAAAAACTGGAGCTGCCATAGAAATTGCCCGTTCTCCATGCTTAGGATTCCACAGCTCAGCGGGTGGAGAGGCCCGCGGGGCACTGGGGGCCCCTCTTTACTGTCCACGGAGCGGCCTGGCTTTCCCACCCCCTTCTGCATCCGCACCCTGCACAGGAGGCCCTGGGGGAGCCCGGGGCGGGGGTCCCTGCCAGCTGTGAAGGGGAAGCGCCCCAGCCTCAGGCGGGAACAGACTGAAACCAACAAAGCTGACTGCTGCTCCTTGACCGGGAGACCCTTGCACAGCCCTGACGACCACGACTCAGCTGACACAGGGACGCGGAGCCGCCCCGGGCTGAGCCACCCAACACGGGGCACCAGGCTCGCTGATGCTGGGAAAGACTGGCGGGGAAGCCGGGGGTAGTAGGACAAAGGCTGCTTTACTCATTTGACGACTCCTGTGCTCTGGGGGCGTTAGCTAGCTACCCTGCTTTCTAAAAAACTTTACAGTTCAGTAACAGGTTCGTTGTTGTTACAATAAAGGTATCAAGTGGAAAAGTGAAACTCCTGCCCCAGCTACTGACTCCTTCGAATGTTTTCCTTGATGCTTTGCGTGTGGTGACCGGAATTTAGCTACACAGGTAGAATGCCTCGTGCTGCTCAGAGGCTTGCAAATTTATTTCTTCTTTTGCCCTGGACAGTATATCCTGGACATTTTCACCTGATCAGTACAATATGATTTACTTCAATACGTCTTTTTTTAATGGCTGCATTGCATTCTATTATTTAACCATTTGCCATAATGTAATGATTACTCTGTTATTAGAACTGGGCTTTCTTTCCAGTCTTTTGCTAATATAAAGTTATATTAGTGGTTGGTGGAAAAGTTTTGGTAATGGATGGTGGTGATGGACGTAGTTACAGCGCTGAAATAGATATTGTATTGTGGTTGAAAGGGGACATTTTATTTATTTTATTTT
>JAQZBX010099190.1:0-11513 GCA_029593785.1 Cabassous unicinctus
ATATATATATATACATTTTATAAAGGTGCCTAGATTACCCAAATATTACTCAGAAACTACAGGGATTCCCATGCTCCCCACCGCCCACACCCCCAAAAACACCCCACACAACCATTCCCCATCCGTGTGGTACTACACCCGCAATGGATATACACATCCTGGGGCCTTGCCACCGAGCATAGACTACAGTTCACATCATTATTCATTTTCTTATTAATCATATCTGGCTATTTTAATGGCTTCATTTTTTGAAGAAGTTTTGGATCACAGAAAGGTTACAACTGTGTCAGTGAAGGATCATTGGTGAGAGGTGTTTGTGATGGGAGATACAGGGGAGGAAGCTCACCTGGGTATACATATAAGGCATATAATTGTGTTTAAATGTTCATGGGGCATTGTCATGGTGAGTGTAGAGTCACACAATAATCAAAGTAATATCAAATTACTATTCTGGGGAGGTCTGCCATTTTCCTTAGTAGATCAGGAAGAAACCCCCAAATACAGGGGCAATGACAAGTGAAGGATGACGGTTCATTGACAGGCCCTTGATATTGATGACTGTGAGTATGAACCTTTACTCTTGAAATGGAAACTTAGCCTAATGTTGTAGGGTGCCTAAGAGTTGCCTCAAATGTGGCCTCTTTTTAAGCCGAACTCAGAATATGAATACATTACCCTGAAGTCTCTTGATGCTTACTAGTCTTATTAGGATCTCTGAGGAAGATTTTCCTCTTGTTCTTCCACAATGCTCTGATCTCTTATCACAGTGTATTAAGTTCTTGTGGCTGTGAGTCTGTCTGTGAAGGGGTCTTTCCATGTTTTATCTTATTTAATGTTCCTTGAATCTTAATAAAAAATAATACTATAATTACTGCTTAATAATGAAGAAAAGACTCTTGCAGAGGATAAATTAAGCAGAAATTATACAGCTGAGGAGTGAGAGAACCAATTTGAAACACATTAGCGTGATAATGTGTTTCGGTCTAGGTGGAAGATAAGGAGAAGTCTGTTTATTACAGATTCTCCAGCTCCATGTGCAGGTTTTTGCTGGATACTGAGGTGTTTCCTTTGGGGAATTCTCTGCTCTATTATTGTCAGCATTGTCCATGACCCCCTCCCTGAATGTCTCATCTCTAATTTTGGGAGAGAATAGAAATCACTGCCTTCTTTCACTCACAGTCCAGCTACATGAAAAAAATCACCATTGATTGCAATTGTAAGGGAAATAGTACAAAGTGTCTATACTTTCTGAAACCTTTTTTTTGGGGACATTACACTTATTATCAAATGGAAATTCCTAACAAATTTACCAGAAAATAATATGTCAAGATGCCCAGAGTTCAGAGTGAGTGAAGATCATAGAAACGCCACCATTAATGATCCTATCTGCATAAAGAGCACGAGCTTCTTGAGTTCTGTGCCCACAGTAAGACTTCAGGATCCACTACCTGGCATCCATGTGAAAGAATTGTGATGCCAAGGACAGCAAGGATAGTGCCCTCCTGAATGCAAGTGCAGGGCACACTGAGCAAGGTGAGATGCTAGCATTGTGTTGGTTGGTGCATGAGTGCTAGGCTCACATTCTGTATCTGCAACACTTGTGTGCCTGTGCATTTTGCTCACAAGGGTTATCTTGTAGGGAGAGGAAGGGGTACTCAGGGGAAGCTTGAAGAAATGGCTAATATTGGAAATCTTTTAATTTCTGCAAAGTACCCCTCCCTTTTCCAAGTACCTCCCAATCTTCTTCATGTCCTATCTTGACCATTCTCAACAAACAGCTGGTTCACTGGCTAACAGTAGCCCAGGGGGCATGGAGAACCCCTGGGAGGATTCCACAACTTCCTGTACTTGGTAGAAATTCTCTTGTGTGAATTCCAGTGTGACAGATTTGACCCTAAGCAGCAGTTTTATTCTAAAATTGAAACAAGCTTTGTACTGTGCGTTCATCAAACATTGTCCACATCTGTGTCTACAAAAAGTGAATGTTCTAGTCAGGGGATCCCATGGGGAGCATTCCAGCCATAAAGAAGATTAATTGGGCAACAGTTCCTCAATCATTTTCCCCAATTTGTTCACATCTTCCCACAATCCACCAAATGCACTCAAATTACTTTGAATTTGAAAAAGAAAAATAGTCTCCTGAACAGTTTACAGACCCCACAAGACTCAACAAATCGTAATAATGTTCTAGTACTTCAGAATTTGCAGTAAAAAGTTGATGACCAGGAAGAGATCTGTTCTTAACAGTAGTCAATGTATTTCCCAGATTCTTGTCTTTCTGTGTTTAAAACAATTCAACTCATCAGGCCTGCGAGCTAAAGAATATATTATTATTGAAATTGCTCCAACATATAGGAAGGAAGCTTGCTTTTTTCAAATTTTTGAAATGAGGACTGTGTAATTGACCCCATCTTGGGGAAGAAGGGAAGATGGCTTCTCAAAGTATCTTCTCGCCTTTGAGACTATGAATTAAACATAGATCATCAATTCCACAAATTCATGTTTTTCCATAGGCCCCAGGCAACCAAGTGTTAGAGATTAATTCAAAGATGATTTTCTGCTTGTAGTGTGGTCTGCAGATCTGTTTAACACACTCAGTCTGCACACACACTCTCATACTCACTCATTATGACATATATTTACACACATTCAGACAGGCTCACATACCTGGTGGGTGCACATACAATAGCACTGGGCACACACACAAGTAATCACACGGAACATACTCTTCATGCACACATATTCAGGCATGCTTGAAATGCACAAATTCACACACACAGGCTGACACATGTTCACACTCTCTCATTCACATTTGGTGTGCACAGGCACATTCGCTCCCACTCTGTGTGCAGTCACACACACTCATAAAGGTGACATATGTTCAAACACATGCACTCATTCTTTGTGCACACAGTCTCACACAAGCACAGAAATATGTGCAAGCACCTTAAAGAAAAACTACAACAACAACATGAATCAATTTACCTTCTCTCCAATCTACATTTTGATACCTACTATTCTTTTCTATCCTATTGTATTCTATTCTATTTTCTTCTATTTTTTAAGCAATTAAATAATAAAAATGCTGGGCAAAAACCACTAAATAGATTTCTTGACTTAAGATAGACATGCAAAATAAAGGACATGGTTAATGGATTTACCATACAGGGTTCTATATTGTTCATGCCATCCTTGACTATTCCCCAGCCTCAGTCAGAGGGACTCCAGAGGTTCTGCAGCATAAAAGCTTGAATGGCATTAACATTTGGTTGAGAGGCATAGTGCTTTCCCCCCCCTTTTCTGATGCGTGGGTTTGGTGCAGCAAAAGTAATCAGGTGCAGTCTTAGGTAATTGAAGAGTGTCACAGAGGGGCCCTGCTCTGAATTCTTACTGAAAGGAAATACTCCAGATCCCCAAGCTTTCCTGTCCTTGGAGTCAAAGCTTGGCCTTTTGATATCTTCACATTAGCAGAGAAAGACCTAGAGAATTCCTGGAATAGGACTTTCTTTCCAGGCCTGGTCCTACTTACTGCTCTGTTCTTTATGGATAAATCCTTCTCCCCCACCCCACTCCTATGGGGAGGGCCTCAGGTGAGTGTGGGTTTCAGTGTCTATTCCTAGAATTCACTCTACTTCTCATGGAGCAGGAGCACTCAGGGTTTTCACTTTCTCCTTCATAGAGGTGGGTTTCCAGGAAGTAGGGGACACTGCAACCGCTCCTCTGCTAGACAAGGCCATGGTTCTGCTGAGGCCCTTCTCCTTCAGAGAGGCCAACTAAGTGACAAGATCCTGAGTGCAGTGTCAGGATGCCTTATGAACTTCCCCAACTGTCTCCTGCTCAGAACCCATGTCCTCTTACGACCCCAGTAAGGAACAGCCCACAGATAAATGCAGACATTTAAGGGAAGGTTGCTCACTGAGATTGCCTGGCCTCTGCTCAGGTCCAGGATTTACTGGTTCCACCTCTCTGGGCTCTGGAACATACAGGACGCCATATAGCATGGAGCGCCTCTGCCCTTCCTCAAGGTATGTCCCTCTATCAATTTGTAAATATACTGCTCCTTCCAGGAAATTTGCCTCTAATAATCTCTTTCTGACCTCCAGATTTACCTCTTGGGATATCCAGAAGGTGAAAAAAATGTACAATTCCAAGGAGAAGAGCAGGTCTGAGCTATGATATAACTATCACAGATGCTTCAGTTTAGGAAAGTAAGACCCTTAGGGAAATGAAATAATCTTTCCTTAGGGTTTAGTTAGGAAATAACAAGAGGTCCAATCAACAGCCACCTTTTTGTTACCCATCAACCCTTGGTATCTCATAAAGGAAGGAAAAATAAAGAGAGTAAAATCAGAATCTGGGGCTGTGAGCTGTAACAATTTTGTTCTCTGGTTGGAAAATGTAGAAAACATTTCACACCCTGTTGTGGAAGTTTGCAAGACCTATTTAAAAAGCATGGTACACACTCTGACAGATTTAAACAATATCTTGGTAGCATTTTAATATGTAGGACTTAAGACAGCATTATCTTAAGGAGGTGCCAAGGATTGAACCCGGGACCTTGTACATGGGAAACAGGTGCTCAACCACTGAACTACACTTATTCCCCTATAGGTATATTCACCAGCATTATGTTTTTAATCTAAAACTTATCAACAAAGTTCTATTTCATTGTCATTTACCTTGAAAAATATAATCTAATATGAATTATATCTCAATGATACTGTTATTTAAAAATAATAAAAAAGAGCATCCCAGAAAACTCTCCATGGCACATCCAAATTTCCAACATCCTCCCACCAGCTTAGTTTAACAACAGCTTGACTCTGTTGGCATTATTTCTTGGTATCAATTAGTTGTTTTGCCACCCAAGCAGGTATTCTATTCTACCCACAATATTGTTTACTGCTTATTTGGCCTACAGTGGATGTCTAGTGCTTGGTTTTAGCATGAAGATTTTCATTCATCCTTCTACTGATGTATCTTAGATAAATCTCTTATAGTAAATAATTTATAGTTTGGAATATTTTATACAGTCTCTTAATCTTTTAATGAAAACATTTGAGTCAATGACAATGAAATTACTGATATTTTTAGTTTATATCCACCATTTTATTTTATGCTTTCTATTTGTCCTTTATCTTGTCTTTTCTCTCTCTGGAGTTTTTTTGGATTGAGTGCATTTTTATCATCCTATTCGTTTCTCTTCTTGCTTGGAAGTTTTAG
Organism: Cabassous unicinctus; assembly: GCA_029593785.1. Lineage (NCBI taxonomy): Eukaryota > Metazoa > Chordata > Mammalia > Cingulata > Chlamyphoridae > Cabassous > Cabassous unicinctus. The sequence continues at coordinate 5,224 of JAQZBX010099190.1, forward strand.
GTTTAGTACCTATTCAGGGCTTTTGATTAGATTGCAGGATTTAGGGTGTGTCCTAATCCTCTCAGTGGATTCTTATAAAAATGAAGACATAAGAAAGAGAGCTGCCATTTTACCTACCCCCCTCTCCCATGTAAGAGAGGAATCAAGGGTCACCTACAGCTGCTGAAAGACAGGGAAACCCTGAGAGGCTGAGAGAGAGACCAGAAGGTGGACTCAGTGGGGCAGTGTGAAGCTGAAGAGACAACACTCAGACAAGCCTTATGTCTGATCACCACAGCTGAGATCAGGGAGAAAGTGAACCTGGAGGAGAAGGGAGAGATTGGTCTCCATTTTGCCTTGCTAAGTGGCAAGATTCCAGGATTGCCAGAAGCCAACATTTGGTGGGACAGCATCACTGATGATAATTGATTTGGATATTTTCAAAGCCTCAGAACTGTAAGATTTTACCCTAAAAAATTATGTAAACTAAACTATTTCTTGTATTTTTGTGTTGGCAGCCTGGAAGAGGCTAAAACAGTACCCATAAATTTGATTATTTCCTTTCAGTTTCACATGTTGTTTTTGTGGTGAGCTTAAATTTTGTCTTTAAAAACACAAGATTTTATGTATTTATTGATTTACAAAGTCAGTATCAATTACTATTTACCCACCTATTTATTCCTTTCTTTCCTTGTCATGCTTGCTTTCATCTCTTGTTATCTGGCTTGCTTTCATCTCTTGTTATCTGGCATTCTTTCCTTATGTTTAGGTACATTATTCTAACACAAATTCCTTTAGGAATGGTCTGATACTGATGAATATTTTTTATTCATTTTTTCTTGCCTACCTACTCTAACTAGAGTTCCTAGCAAAATAATGAATAACGGTGGTGACAGTGATGATCCTTGTCTTGTTCCCGATCTCAGCAGGTAATCTTTCTGTCTTTCAAGATTGAATACAATGTTATCTGTGGGTTTTTCATGTATACACTTTATCATTTTGTAATGTTTCCTTCTATTCCTTATTTTTGGACTATTTTTACCAAGAAAGGATGCTGGATTTTTCAAATGCATTTGCAGCATCAGTTGAAATCATGTGATTTTTCTTCTTTGATATATTAGTGTGGTGTATTACACTGATTTATTTTCTTATGTTGAAGCACCCTTGAATACCTGGGATAAAACCCATTTGTTCATGATGTATAATTATATTAATGTGCTGTTGGGTTCAATTGGCAAACATTTGGTTGAGTATTTTAGCATCTATACTCATTAGAGAAATCTTTTGTAATTTTCTTTTTTCATAGTATCTTTATTTGGTTTTAGTACTAAGATGATGTTGGCTTCATAGAATGAGTTTGGTAGCTTTCCCTCCCATTCAACTTTTTGGAAGAGTTTCACCAGGATTTTGATTAAATCTTCTTTGAATTCACCTGAGAAAATATCTAGCCCTAGGATTTTCATTTTAGATTTGTTTTTTTTTAATTAAAAAAAAAAAGCTATTTAGATTATACAAATGCCACATAAAAATATAGGAGAGGGAGGAGGCAAGATGGCATCGGTTTAGGAGGGCACTCACTGACTAGCTCTCTGAGGATGGCTGATTGGGGATGGGGTCCTGCCCAGGCGTCTGTGCTGTGGGTGCACGGAGCGAGAGGCTTAGGATATCTATCTGGAGGCAGCTCGGTGGTGTGGATTGCTCGGTAGAGATTCGTGAGTTTTAATCCTGCTCATGGAGGTTAACACGGACAGCTGAAAAGGCTGGTTTGAGCCGCGACTACCGTCGGCAACCCAGTGAGAGGGAGCATTCTCAGAGAGTGGGAGGATTCTGGTGGAGGGTCGAGAAGGCTTTCCTCTCTGTGGATTTTGCTGCCTGGAACCCCTTGCAGCTTTGGGGACCAAAATATCTGGCTTGAAGCAGGACAAGGTTGAGGGGAGTGGCGAATCTGCTGAGGAAGGTTGATCTACCTAGCTGCCCAGGGATATGCCCCAACCACTGTTGGCATCCCGGTGAGAGGGAGCATTCTCCAAGAGGGGGAGAGTTCTGACAGAAGGTGGAGAGGTGTTTCTTTTCTGTCGATTTGGCTGCCTGGACCCCCTCATAGATTTGGGGAGGAGATAAATCGGCTGAAGCAGCGCCAGGCTGAGGGGAGAGGAGAATCTACTGAGGAAGCCTGATTTACCCAGCAGCACAGTGACACTGAGGCTTGGTTCCAGAGGTGGCAGAGTCAGCCATTTTTATCATTCTGCACTGACTAGCATCAGAGCTTCAGATTCCCTGGGGAGGCCAGGAAGTGGGAAGTGCTTAATTAGTGTCCATAAGCCTAGTTAGGGTCCCTTCAGTGAAGGGGTTGGTCTAGAAGAGGACATATTTTGGGTCCCTTATTTCACACATACACAAAAAAGAAGACAGTCACTTTAAAAAATAAAAAATGAATTTTTCTTTTTAATTTAGTTTTACAGCTACAATCTGCTTCAAAACCTGCAGATAAAATCTTGCAGGGCAATTGATTGATAAATACAAGCAGGCTGAGAGGTTCCACAAGGGCTCAAGAAGGAACACTGTTCTTAGATTTGTTTTGAATGCTTGCTTGTGTGGTTGTTTGGTTTTTCTCTGTTTACTTGTTGTCTCTTGCTTTTCTTTAGTCTTTCCTCCCATCTTTTTTTTCTTTCATTTTTTTAAATTAAGTGCTGCTAGCTTGTCTCTTCTTTACTATGTTTCTTCTTCAGGGATTTCCCATTCTCTGTCTATATTGATTTTGTATCCCAAGCTATCTCTTATCCTTCCTTCATCTTTCTGCCTTCTGCTTTCTGTTGTGGTTCTTATATACCATGTTTTTTCATTAGCCCTCAATTTAAGGGTGTCAATTTCCATTCTATCTATTCTATTTTCTTCTTTTTTTAAATTAATATTAACTTTTTCCTTTCAGCCCTTTCTTTACTCTTTCTCGCCCTCCTCATCATTCTAGCCTTCTAAATCATTATATATATATTCCTCTGTTTGGTTTCCCAGTCCATTATAGGTGCTCCACTTTTTTTCTATTACGCTACACTGCCTACATGAACTAAATATTCATTTCACTAAGTCTTATACAGCCGCTCTTCTAACTTTTATTAATATTACTATTATCCTTCTTCCTTTCTCACATCTTTCAATTCCTCTGGCCCTAATCTTTTGCCTTCAAGGGAACATAGAAAGAAGCAAGGAAATAAAATAATAAGAAGAAGTGTCAAAGAGAAAACTTAACACACACACAGAAGCACCAACTAAATAAAACTCTAGAGCAGAGAGAGAAGCTAATCAACTGAATAAACCCAGCAAGATAAGATGATGACTAGAGGGCAACAAAAAATTACAAACCACACTGAGAAACAGGAAGACATGGACCAGTGCAATGAACAAACTAAAAACCAGGAAGAGATGCAGAACATCAAACAACTAATCAAAGCTTTCCAAACAAATATCATGGACTAACTTAATGAAGTAAAGGAAAAGATTAAGGATATTAAGAAGACACTGGGAGAATATACTGAAGAAATTGTAAACATACATAAAAAAATGACGGATATGATGGTGATCAATGGCACAATCTAAGAAATCAAAAAGATGCTGTATTCACATATAGATAAAAAGATAGAAAAAATCCAGCAGTGACTCAGGGATTTAACCAACAACACAAAATGAACAAACATACGCATTATGGGCATCCCAGAAGGAGAAGAGAAGGTAAAGGGAACAGAAGGAGTGTTGAAGGAAATAATGGCTGAAAACTTCCAATCCTATTGAGAGAAATAGATGTGCAGATCCAGGAAGCGCAGCACACCCCAAACAGTATAAATCCCAACAGGCCAACTCCAAGACATATACTTGTCAAAATAGCCAATGTTCAAGACAAAGAGAAAATACTCAAGGCAGCAAGAGAAAAGAGAACCATCACATACAAGGGAAGCCTAAAAAGATTAAGTATTGATTTCTCACCTGAAACCATGGAGGCAAGAAAACAGTGGTATGACATAGTCAAAGTACTAAAAGAAAAAAACTTCCAGCCACAAATTCTCTATCCAGCAAAACTGGCAGTCAAAAATGACAGAGAGTTCAAAATATTCACGGAGAAACAGAAATTAAGAGAGTATGCCAATAAGAAACCTGCATTTCAAGAAATACTAAAGGAAGTTCTACAAGTTGAAAGGAAAAAACAAGGGAGAGAGAGTTGGAGGAGAGTTTAAAAACAACTAAAAAGACAAAAACAGAAACAAAACAACATATGAAATACATTAACCCAAAGAAAATATGGCTGAAGTAAGAAATTCATTGTGAGTAATAACACTGAATGTCATTGGATTAAATTCACCACTCAAGAGATGCAGATTGGCAGAATGGATAAGGAAATATGATCCATCCATCTGCTGTCTAAAAGAATCCCACTTTTGACCCAGGGATTCAAGGAGGCTGAAAGTGAATGGCTGGAAAACAATTTTACAAGCTTACAACAGCCAAAAAAAGGGCAAGAGTACCTATTCTTATATCAGACAAAATAGACTTTAAATGCAAAACTATTGTAAGAGACAAACACGGACACTATATATTAGTAAAAGGTGTAATCTCTCAAGAAGAGAGAACAATTATAAACATTTATGCACCTAATTGGAGTGCCTCAAAATACATGAGGCAAAATCTGGAATAACTAAGTGGAGAAATAAATGCCTCTACAATTATATTGGGGGACTTTAATACACCATTATCATCATTAGACAGAATATCTAGACAGAGAATCAATAAAGAAATATATTAGAGGACCTGGACTTAATAGATATATACAGAACACTACACCCAAATACAGCAGGATTTACATTCTTCTCGAGTGCACACGGATCATACTCCAAGATAGACCACATGCTAGGCCACAGAACAACTCTCAATTAATTCAGAAGGATTGAGAGCATACAAAGTAATTTCTCTGACCACAATGGAATGAAATTGGAAATCACTAATGGCCAGAAAATCAGATTAGGCACAAAGATATAGAAGTTAAACAACACAGTCTTTAGACAAACAGTGGGTCAAGGAGGAAATCTCAAAAGAAATCAGCAACTACCTTGAAACTAATGAAAATGACAACACAACATATCAAAACCTATGGGAGGCAGTGAAAGCTGTCCTGAGAGGGAAGTTCATAGCCATAAATACATATATTAATAAAGAAGAAAGAGTTAAAATTGAAGACCTAACTGCACACTTGGAGGAAATGGAAAAACAACAACAAACTAAACCTAAAGGAAGTAGAAAGAAGGAATTAACAAAGATTAGAGCAGAACTAAATGAAATAGAGAATAAGAAAGCACTAGAAAAAACAAACAAACAAAAAACCAAAAGCTGGTTCTTCGAGAAGATCAATAAAATTGACAAACCCTTAGCTAAACTAACAAAGGAAAAGAGAGAACAGATGCAAATACACAATATATGGAAAGAGCAAGGGGGTATCACTACTGACCCCACAGAAATAAAGAGTATCATAAGAGGATACTTTGAAAAATTATATGCAAACAAGAATGATAATTTAGAGGAAATGGACAAGTTTCTAGAAATGCACAAACAGACTACATTGATGAAAGAAGAAATTGATGAACTCAACAGTCCAATTACAGGTAAAGAGATAGACTCAGTCATCAAAAACCTCCCAACTAAGAAGAGCCCAGGACCAGATGGCTTCACAGTTGAATTCTACCAAACGTTCCGGAAAGAGCTAACACCAATTCTGCTTAAGCTCTTCCAAAAAATAGAAGTAGAAGGAATATTGCCTAACTCATTCTACGATGCCAACATTACCCTAATACCCAATCCAAACAAAAGTACCACAAGAAAGGAAAATTACAGACCAATTTCTCTAATGAACCTAGACGCTAAAATCCTCAAGAAAATATTTACTAATCGCATTCAACAACATATCAAAAGAATTATACACCATGACCAAGTGGGTTTCATTGCACGTATGCAAGGATGGTTCAATATAAGAAAATCAATCAATGTAATACACCACTTAAACAGAGTGAAAGAAAAAAAATCACATGATCAGCTCTATAGATGCAGGAAAGCATTTGACAAAATACAGCACACTTTCCTGATAAAAACACTGCAAAAGATAGGGATAGAAGGAAACTTTCTGAATATGATAAAGGGTATATATGAAACACCCAAAGCTAACATCATCTTCAATGGTGAAATCCTAAAAGGCTTCTTCCCTCTGAGATTGGGAACAAGACAAGGATGCCCACTATCACCACTCCCATTTAACATTGTCTTAGAAGTACTTG